>VWYK01068538.1:42823-73018 GCA_013399775.1 Semnornis frantzii
GTGTTTGTTTTCGAAGACTCTCCAATGACTCTCCTTAAAGCACAGGCATGACAACATTGATGCAATAATCTAGTCCATTATCCTGCCTCAGCAACAGATGTTTCTGGTGCAAGGAAATAACCTGCAGTAGTCTGCTGCAGTATAATCTGACCCCACAACAGATCACAGCCTGGTCTTCATCAGTTAAGAGACTTGCTTAAAGCAGAGTATTTAATATGCTTTTGAGAGGTTTTTCTGGCTACATTAATGATTAATTTATTTCCAATACCCATCATGGAGGCTGATCTCTGCTTTATGTATCAGATCAAGACACTTAAAACTGGAAAAATATTATTACAGCAGTAACTCAAACTACCTTTCCCAAATGGAGAGGGCACACAGCTTGCCTTGTGTAAATCTTGATGTTGGCTGACTTCACATTGCAAGCTCCTTGAGCCTTCTTCCATTATTGCCCATTCTGTGCTAGTTCTGTGCCTGTTGATAACGCATAATAAATCATGGCAAAGCAAGCAGATAGACACAGCTCTTCCTCTCAGGCTTAAGAACAGGCTGAAAGACCTAGATTTGGGGGAAAAAAAAAAAAAAAAAAAAAAAAAAAAGACTTTGCAAAGAAGCATGATGGTTATGCTTTAGAACTTAGTGTTGACACAACAGGTATGAGGTGAAGAGCAAGGAGGTAAACCCTAATCCTTTAAAGACGTGTTATGAAAAAAGCATTTCTCAACTCATAAACCTCTTCCCGAGGATCATTTAGTTCTGTTACAGACCACGAGATGACTTAGCTGAGGAATGAAACAGCATTGCAAATTCCAGGGTGCTCATTCTCTGATCTTCAGTCCCCGGGTACCTGCAGAGATCTCTGGTTTCAAACTGCTTTTAATCTTCTCCAGGCTCCACTTCAGGAAGCTGCAGTTACACTATTACTAAACCTGCACCTTTCCTGGCTCTTCAGTGACACCTTCTGGGACGAAAATAGACCAAATGAATCTTGTGGTTTTTTGCAGCTGTTTTTACCTCCTGTAGGAGTCGAGCTAGTTCCCGAGAATAGTGAGCACGCAAGAAGTGCTGCCCAAGTATACTGCCAAAGCCTGTACCCAGCACCCTGACGAGTGTGATCTCTGTGGAGATCGGGCAGGAGATAAGTCCCAGATGGCAACAAATCTGTAAGCTTTCACTTCTCCCAACACGTATTTTGGTTTCTTGAAATTGGTCTCTGGGTGGAAAAGAGTCACACTTGAACAGCTAGATCCTCCCTGTAAGAGCAGTAAAGATGAAGGTGGAAGTTTATATTAAAACATTCTATTCTTGGGGAGAGCAATCTAATCTTTGCTTGAGGGCAAGCTTGAGATGCAGCTGTGGCGTGATGCCAGGGAACAGCACTGGCATTTCACTGGGGCAGCAGCACCGTTGAAGGGCTGGGCTGCAATTCCCGCACTCACTCAAGCCCAGTTATAGAGCAGAGGCACACAGTGAGACTACCCCAGCCACAGGGGGAAAGACATCTCTTTATTCACTCAGGGAACATGCTGGGAAGATGAGCAGTCTGTGCTAGCACATTTATCAAAGAGGTCTGATCTTGAGGTCTCATGCAGGTATAGCCACAGACAGTGCAAATTTACTGCCACTCAGACAAGTAGAAACATCTGATATTCCTATGTACACACTGTCTCATACAAATCTACCTTTGATTACAATGTGCTCCATCATGATTTATCTGGGACTTTTTGGCATTTTTACACTGCCTGGCTCTGGCTTGTTTATGAATCTATAAATGTCAAAACAGACACTGTGGGCAGCAGTTCTTCATGTCTTGTGCATCTATTGCTTTGCAAACATCACGCAGCGGGTAAAGTCTGACACCCAGCATGCTTTTGTCTGGCCTGAACAAAAGGTGAGCCAGGAGCAAGGCATTTTCTCACCTCAGGGCAGCTGGCAGTGCTGCAATACTGACATAGATAGTGTGCTCCATGCCCAAAGGCAGAGGGTCAGCACAAGCAATTACATTTCTGTGATTGCACTGGCATGTCAATAAGCTACTCTGCTCTGCATAACCCTTTCCGTGTGCTGGCCCAGTGCTGACTGCTTTCACCCACACATATTTCCCTGCAGTGTTAGGGTTTCCCTGTGAAGAAGGGTGTATCTAGCAGGACACATTGGAGCCTGGAGAATGTACTAGTTGCAAATGGAGAGTGCTGCACAGATAAGAGCCACTAACAAGGTTAGCAGTATGCAACATAACTAATGTGATTTGTAATCAAAGCATAAAGCTGGCACTCACATTTCTGGTCTGGTGCATTAATGATCCATGTCCTTCTGTTGGAGGGATGCTAATGTAATCCATGAATCAGGCTTAGAAAAGAGGACCAAAGAATACTGCACTTTTGATTCCCTTCTCTGCAGCACCTGAAGGCTGAGCTTTTTGCCTAGGCATTAAGAGCTAAGTGCACTGTCAAGGTTGAAAATAAAGGAGAGAATTTCCTGTGTGTGGGCTGTGGCTCCAAAGCAGAGTACAGATCTCCATGTGCTTCCTTTCTAGTCACCTGAAGATCCAAGTCTCTAGTCCCAAAGAGTATGGTTGTATGTGTCTGTTCATCACTGGATACACAAATTGCCTCCATTTCCATCAATTAGTGCTAGGGTCCTAAGTAGGTGAGTTTTTGCTAAGTAGATGGGGCCAGGTTTGGGAACTGTCCTGCTCTAGCTCTTTGTTTGGACACTGAAAAGATTACTGACCTTTAAAAATTCTGATTCCCTTCCAAACTGGGGTATTATCTCCTTCCTATAACTCTTCAAATACATATTCTAGGCACAAACTTAGTTTTTTGCCTCTTAGGCAAGATTATATACTGGAAGCTACAAAGAACTTGTCCTGAGTATCAGTATATCAGTGCTTTTCTGCACATCTGACCAGAGTTTGCTCACTTTTTCATGTTAAAAGACAAACATCACATAAATAGAAAACCTCTGTGATAAGATTGCCCTGCAAGAATGTTGTCTGGCTTTTCTACTTTAGAGAGACAGGATCTTCTAATTCTTCACCTGCAATACTGAGGCAGCCTGACCCACACCGATGCCCCAACATGCTGAGTTTCTATAGACACAGAATGAAGGCAGCTTGTGAGAGTAGGAACGTTCCAAGGCAAAATATCAAGATTCACATCTGACCTCTTTAAAAATTACTCTCAGATGCCCTCTGCACATTTTCTCTTTAGAGCTCTTTTACTAGCAACCTTTGCCCTAAGCTGCATCCTGCTTTATCCCCCTCGAAGCATTGAGTCATCAGGAGATGCAGAGCTATGGATTAGTTCTCTGGAGAAAGGGGTGGGAAAGCACCTTCCCAGCCCACCAGGGTTCAACCTCAAAGCCTCTTCCACTGTGATATTTCCACTCTTAAAACCAGGTTATGTCTTCTTTTGCAAACGACTTTGAAGGGATCCCCTTTCTGTTGTCCATCTACCCATTCAGGTGGCAAGCACACTTCTGTCCCCAAGCAGACTGCAGCTTCTTTGCTCAGCACCTGAGCAGAGCCTTCAACACTGTCCTGCACAACATCCTGATCTCCAAATTGGTGAAACATGGGTTTGATGGGTGGACCATTAGATGCATAAAGAGCTGGCTTGATGGTTGCACCCAAAGAGTACCTGTCAATGGCTCCATGTCCAAGTGGAGGCCAGTGACAAGCAGAGTCCCTCAGGGATCAGTCCTGGGACCAGTCTTGTTCAACATCTTTGTCAGTGACATGGACAGAGGCATTGAGTGCAGCCTCAGCAAGTTGCCAACAACACCAAGCTGTGTGGTGCAGCAGACATGCTGGAGGGCAGGGATGGCATCCAGAGGGGCCTTGACAGGCTGCAGAGCTGGGCCCAAGCCAGCCTCATGAGGTTCCACAAGTGCAAGGTCCTGCATCTGGGTCAAGGCAATCCCAAGCACCAATATAGGCTGGGCAGTGACTGGCTTGAGAGCAGCCCTGAGGAGAGGGACCTGGGGGTGATGGTGGACAAGAAGCTCAATATGAGCCATTGGTGTGCTCTTGCAGCCCAGAAAGCCAACGAGATCCTGGGCTGCATCAAGAGAAGTGTGGCAGCAGGTCAAGCAAAGTGATCCTCCCCCTCTACTCTGCACGGGTGAGACCCCACCTGGAGTACTGTGTCCAGTTCTGGAGTCCCTATTACAAGAGAGATATGGATGTGCTGGAAGGTGTCCAGAGAAGGGCCACGAGAATGTTCAGAGCAGCTCTCCTATGAGGAGAGACTGAGGGAGTTGAGGCTGTTCAGTTTGGAGAGGAGAAGGCTCCAAGGTGACCATATTATGACTTTCCGATATCTTAAGGGGGCCTACAAGAAAGCTGGAGAGGGACTTTTTGGGATGTCAGGTAGTGATAGGACTAGGAGGAATGGAACAAAGCTAGAAATGGGTAGATTCAGACTGGATGTTAGGAAGAGATTCTTCACTGTGAGGGTGGTGAGACCCTGGAATAGGTTGCCCAGGGAGGTGGTCAAAGCCTCATCCCTGAAGGTGTTTAAGGACAGGCTGGATGAGGCTCTGGACAGCCTGATCTAGTGTGAGGTGTCCCTGCCCATGGCAGGGGAGTGGGAACTAGATGATCCTTGTGGTCCCTTCCAACCCTGACTGATTCTATGACTCTCCGTAGTTCACAGGCTGCCTGGGCTGCAGCGTGTCTCTGCCCACCCTGCAAGGACACTTTAGCCTTGGGGAGACAAAAAGAGTGACCAGACACAGCTGATTGAGCTGCCTGGGCTCACAGGGAACTGTGTGCTACTGGTGCACATCATTTAGCTATCAACGTACACTCTGGTGTGCTCGTATTTTAGGCACTCTCTGCATAGGGGTCTGGAAGCAAAGCAGCAATACCCTTTGGGTGGAATTACAGCTGCACCCAGTATGGCACATCCAGCAGCGTGCCAGAAGTCTGCTACTGTTTTATTTTGGTTAATATTTGCCATTTCCTATTGATGAATAACAGGGAAGGCAGTTTGTTTTTAATAAACTCCAAGGGGTGAATAAATTGTCCTGATCACAGCAGTGCAGTGACTTCTGAGCAAAGTTTATCTTTGTTTCTTCCACAATTGTAGATTGTGAGGGACTGTAAGCTGGCCTGGCACGGGGAAAGGCTTCCCATATCTTACATTTACTAACCTGGAGTAGGCACAAAGTCAGATAAATGCTGAGCAAAACACCACACCTGGAAATTAACACAAAAGCTGTTTCCTAGGCTTTGTTCTAGGTGCTCTACTGCAACTGCCAGCAAGAGGGCCTCTTCCCACTGACAGCAACAGTGACTGCAGAGCAGCAATCCTAGAAACTGAATGTTAGGAAGAAACAATCTGGAATTATCACCCTAATTTTACATCACTTAGCCACAGCTAAGTGCATCTCCCAGTCTGCCCACACTGGCTCAGGCCCTGTGCTTTGGAAAACATCAGGGCAGTGGAAAACAGGCAAAGTGCTCCAGTACTGCTGTGCAGCGCTGTGAAAGCACAAAGGCTTTGACCTTCCCTCAATACTCCACATCTCATGGTGAGACATTGGAACAGGTTGCTCAGGGAGGTTGTGGATGCCCCCTTTCTGGAGGTGTTCAGGGCCAGGCTGGATAAGACCTTGAGCACCCTGGTCTAGTGGAAGGTTTCTCTGCTCATGGCAAGGGAGGTTGGAGCTAGATGATCTTTAAGGTGCCTTCCAACCCAAACCATCTATGAATCTATGGAGCAAAGGAGGTGGATGCACTCCTGCAGAGGTTAGCAGAGAGTTCACTAAACTCAGGGAGCCTTGGCATATCCCTCAGGGGCTCTGTGACAGCTTTAAGTGCCTTGTCATAACCATATGTGCTGGTTTGAGGCTAACTGGGATATTTTAATGAGAAAAGTTAGATTATAGGCTCTGAAAAGAAAACAATGGTGATGTCTACTTCTACAGATTCTGGGATAAGAGTAGGGGGTGGAAAGAAGGTGGAAGGGTAGTTGTAAGCCCCTCCTGGGGACTCTGATTTCTGGGAGGGGTGTTGTATTTCTGTATTACTTTTAACTTGCATATTTCTGTATATAGCTGTAAATATTTGTAATATATTGTAAATATCTGCTTGCATATTGTGCTAAGTTGTGAATATAAAGTTTCATTCCTTAACTTCCATCTGGCTGAGTCTAGTCTGGATGATTTCATTGGAGGGGGTGGGGGGGAGTAACTCCCAAACCATCACACCAAAGGTTTAAAGCTGACCAGTCTCTGCAGACCTCATTCTTTCCAAAAGACAGAACAAAGAAAAAGAAGAGGTAAATAGAATTTCTAGCAGCAAAACTGCTTTAACAGTTACTGCTGTTCTAGTGAGACTGCTAGGGAAAGATGGAAAGCATATGGATGAGGTTATTGCCATAAATCTGAGGACATCAGCATAGCTGCATAAGACACCACTGTCAAGTCTATGGAAATCCAAAAGAGAGAGTCTTCTAGTACAGTGACATGGGAAAAGGAGGAGATAGGACTGGTATCTTGAAAGGAAGAGATACATGACTTATTTCATATGTATATTCGGGCTTGATTTTCCTCTTGCATAAATCAATGGAAAAGTCATCTTCAGCAGCATATTTAACTACATAATTCATGTTAAGTACAGGCTTCATCCTGATTGAAATCAATGTGTATTTAATCACACTGCTGCATTTGTGCCTAAATCAGAAGTCTACAAAGGCTCTGAAAACAAAGGTGTAAGAGTTCGCAATCAGATACTCCAGGGTGGAAGGCAAATTGCTTCTGCCAAGGAGCTGTTAGAACATGTGGTGTTATCTTTTACCAAGAAGTTACACCATACTATGTAAAGACAAAGAGAATTTGTCTTTTCAGCCATTTTCTATTCTGATACCCATCAGCTGACAATGACTCTGCAAGAGTCAGTTGCCAAATCACACCCCAAATTCTTGGGATGAAAGCTAAAATGCAGCAAATTTTGTGCATAATATGAAAAGATACTCAGTGAATGGCAGGAACTGATTCCACAGATAAATGCAGCAGCTGGTAATTGCTAACAGTTATTCAGGCTGACCAGATATTCTTAGACTCTCATTACTGTACAACACCAAAGTGGATGTAGCATGTCTAAACCATAAATACCACAATTCAGCAGAAGAGTTCAACATGTGTTTCACTCTCATTGAAGTGGAGCTGAGACCAGACATCCTGTTCTGAGGCAGGCTATGCCTGCTGATATATAACTGATTTCAGTGAAGAAATACACTCCAGCTTCTGAACTCACAAGTACTGAAGCAACAGCTAAGAAATCCACATTAAAAAAAAAAAAAAAAACCCATAAAAAGATCATTTCATTACTTTTACCTGTTACAAAGCAAAGCACAGAACACTAATTCATACCAACATCATCATGGACAGCCCAATAGGTAATCATTCAGTGTTTAAATTGCCCTGTAAGTCAAGAACACAAAGATTCATGACTTGTTTCAGAGCTAGTTTCTAAAGGAATGCTTACAGAATGAGCATGCCAGAAAGTTTCTTGGCAACTCAGTCTTACTTATCTTCCCCTTGTTTTCCCTTTATCATTCTTCACTAAAGAGAGTCAGCTTCTGATTTTCCAAAGCAGAAAATACTCTTTGAATTTTGTACAGGCAAAAAACAAAACCAAACACAAACCCACACAACAACCCTTCCTATTTCCAGAATCTGCCCCTTTTTAAAAAGCCAAATAAGCCTCCTTTCTCTTGACACCATTCAGGAAGGAAGGAAGGTTAATATAAGCACCTTATGCCTACACCATTTAAAAAATGTTGCCAGCTTCACGCATCTGGCTGATGTCTCAAGTTGACCACGGTGTCTTCAAACCCCCTTCCATGCAGTCCCACATCTCCCTGTCTGCCCAGCCTATGCTCTGGGAAAGAGCTCTCTTTAGTCTTCTACTCCATGAGCACCATGGAGCTGCTTGGTGTTAACTAGCCCAGCACAAAAGCCCAGGTAAGACTTCCACAGCAGCAAGCTGCTGTTCCCAATGCTACATGCACTTGTGGCAGGCATCCGTGGGAGGGCCTAGAACCAAAGTGTGTGGGGGAAACAGCCATGTGAGAGGGTGATATGGGTGAGTGAGGAGGATGCATGGCCCTCAGTGAGTGCAACTGCCTTGGTTAATAGAAGCCACTGCTAATGTATTATGTGATAAGCCACTCCAAAATACCCATGACTCAGGGAAAAAAAATTGCTTGTTTTTTTGTCACACCCTTCATTCTAGAAATGAAATATCATGACAGTTATGACATTGTACTGGGACTTCAAGAGTGCTGATGGAAAGGCTGCCTCTTCCCAGGAGTTGTAAACTTTCATGGAGCAAAAGCTCTGGAATAATGTCTCAGCACATACACATCGGACTCTTGGATAGGCTTGTACTGCCCTGCAGCATAAAATCTGCTTCAGCACTACTTCATCTCCAGCTAGCTAGGCTAATTCTATCTCAGGAGCATTAGTGCTTAGCACTCATTTATTCTCCCTCACTTTTTTACATGGGACAAGAGTCTATGGCTCAAGCTATATTAGAGTGCAGGTTCCAATAAATTGGGCACATATGCAAACACTCAGGCACCTCATTTATCCGTCTAGGAAAAATGAGTTGGGACTTCTGAATCAGCACAGGTACATGTGGAGCTGTTGGAGCTTAAAGGTTTCAATAAATGTTAAGGAAAACTGTCTACAGGCTGCCAGCCTGTCTCCCCATCCCAAGAGAGGGGAAAAAAAAAAAATGCTGTGGTTAACCTTTTCTGGATCCTGTATAACCTAGTACAAAGTTATGAAGAGAAACAGAATGAAAAAAAACACAAACAGGAGACAAGCCATCAGAAACACTCCAGAAATACCTCACACAGAGTGTGGGCAAAGGTTTGCTCTCTGAAGCCTGCAGTGCACCAAAGGCCATCTTTACTAGGAAGCTCTCTGAGGACTATCACTCATCCTTAGCTCAGTGCTCACTTAGCAAAGTGAAAGAGAAAACCCATTGCTTGGCTGCCAGCTGATGGCTGGGAAGAATATGCAGCCAGCATGAGGACTGCTCAAATACTGGAAATAAAAGAGAACAATGCTTGCTTCTTAAGATGCTGCCTTCTTCCTGTAAGCTGTGTGCCTTTCTTAGCTTTAGTCTTGGGCAGCATGCTTGCCATGGTCACCATCACAGTTTACTGCAAGCCAGCTTCTCACTTCATAATGATTTTGGCTTCTTGTGTTTAGAGAGTGACATGTGACTGCCATTAAATGTTTAGGGGTGAGATTAAAAAAAACAACAAAACAAACAATGGACAAATGGGAAAGGTGCCACTTTTGCACATCTATGCTTCTGGCTTTTCTTCTAGGCACACCTTCCAGAAATGTCCTACATAGTGAAATGCAGCCCTGCACAGGGAACCCACACCTGGAAGTCTGAGCTCTGTTGGGAACACTTAAAGATAGGGTTGTGGAGATTTGCAAGCTTTGTGCCAACCTTAGGACTGCGATAAATGTTTCTCCGGAAAACAGAGCCCTCTTATTTTCCTTATGGCACTTTTCTCCCTGAAAGAGCGTTTTTAGAGAGAGAACATTATTCCAACCCCAAAGAGACTGCCTAGCAAAAATAGCAGCTAGTGTAACTAAACCTTGGAATTACTAAGGAAAGATAAATGAGACCCCAGTGCTACCAACAGTACAATTAGATGGTGTCACATGGGACTGGTAACAACAGATGTATTTCAAGAATAGATCCTTACGCTTTCAAGAGATGTCCTTTCAATCACCAGCTCTTTTAAGAAGCTTCCAGATAAATGAGTGCAAAGCAATTAATGGAGAGCATAATATAGTCACTTAACATTCCTGATATTGATTCCATTTCATTAGCTGGTAAGCACTTTATACTCCCACAGAGAGGTTTTCCTCCTTCTTCAGGAATCTGATTATAAGAATAAAAATAACCTTAAAGAATCTTTCTCTTGGAGCCTACCTCTAGTTATATCTCCAGAACTACACCTTCATGTAATTTTTTCTTCAGTCAGGACTATGTAGAAATTTTAGTACTGAGAAGGGGATGTGAATGTTTCTTCTGCAGGCTTGAAGCATTCCATGTTAGAAACACCATCAATTAAACCTGCATTGCAGTTCTTCTGTCCCTCAGAAAGTGTGGCAGATGTTTGAGGACAATATTTACAGAGCCCAAACTTGCAATGGTTGTGTGTTTATCAGAGTGTAGCTTTGAGGGTTGGTTTTCTCTTCATGAAAGTCTTTCCAGGACAAATCTTGAGCTTTTCTGAATTGTGTTGATTATTTAACAAGAGTTTATGGGACTACTGAGGTAAGGAGATGCATTGTAGCCAGAAGATGGTAAATTTGTCTTGCAGTATGGCATACACCATCAACAAAGCTTTCCTGCCAATCCAGCTGAAAAACAGGAGGCACTAGCTTCATTAGATTAGACATTAGGAAAAAAATCTTCCCCATGAAGGTCCTAAGACACTGAAACAAGTAGCACAGAGAAGCTGTGGAGGATGCAAGGCTGGAAGTGTTCAAAGCCGGGTTGGATGGGGCCTTGAGCAGTCTGGTCCAGTAGGAGGTGTCCCTGCCCTTGGCAGGGTGGTTGGAAATAGATAATCTTTAAGGTGCCTTCCAACACAAACCAATCTATGATTCACCAGAGCTATATGGCTTCTCCAGTAGCTGGGGTACCCTGTGCATAATGAACTTGCTATCCAACAGCTCTATCATGCAGATAATCTTAGCTTTTAACAGATCCATAGTGGGACTCCCAGGCAGAGCAGATAAATAGAAAAGAAAGGACTGTCAAAGAACATGTCCCCTACCAGAGGAAATTACTCAGGTCTCCAGGTAACTTAATAAGGTTTGATAAGAAAGGATATACTGTTCAGGAAAACTTGGGGTACATTGAGATTTTTTTTTCCCCTCTTCCCTGAGTTATTTGTAAAATCAACACAAATTTGCAAAACATTTTGCTGATTTTCAATCTGCATTTTTTGCTGAACAAGATTCACCACTTGTAGCTCTGACTAGAATGGAAATGATGGAATAACTGCAGGAAATTGCTTCTTTCTGCTGCTCTCCACAGCAAGTGGCTTAAACGCACAGAAATTAGCACATTGTTCAGAAATGGAAATCTTCCAGAAATTGAGGGAAGTACAACATGCCTTAAAAGACTAAATCTGCTCCAGTATTTTCAGATTAACATGCAAGACTAGAGGTGCATGACTCCCACTAGCGACAGGGAGTCACAATGCTGCAGTACAGGTCTTTTTGAGATAAACATGTTTGAGATGTGATTTCCCTAAGCTGTAAGACGGCACTGTCTTGCAAGAGAGTTTACAGCCTTCAGGCAGCAGAGATGAGAAAGAAAACAACGAGGGGAAAAACACTTGAGTAATGAAAGCACTGTGTAAGGCAAAGGTGAACAGCAGTAACAGTATTATTTGCATTTGTTGCCTAGGAAATTGGCCACAATCAAGCTGACAAGGTGCAGGCTTTTAAAGAATGGGTAATCTGAGTTCTTTTGCATTAAATTCACCACTATATGAACTGCAGCTATATATATAGACACATTCTGACAGAGGTAGATTGATTGAGCTGAACCCTTTTTATAAGCACTTAAGCATATATGGTGAAGAATAAACATTTGGAGTGAACTACAGGCAGCTACAGGCATCTAGTCAATGGTGTAATCACTCCAGTCAGTGCACAGTGACCCAGATCTTCACAGCAGAGTTAATCCTGTTTTACGAAGGGCCTCACTGCTACACACAATGATTTTGCCCTCTGGAAATGCTTACTCCACACTGACTGTTGGAGATTCCTGCTAACCAGGAGGCTAAGTAAAGTCAGATATAAAAAGGTCTCTTAGCCAGTCTGACAAGGCAAAATAATGTCTGTAGAGTTAACATTTGCCTGGAAGACTTTTCTGATGTGGCATTCCGGATGTGTTCATTGCAAGGAACATCTTCTGATGATTGACTTCAATGGAGAAGATTCACATTAATGTCCATTTTTAAAGAATGTTATGTTCATTATATTTGGGTGTAAAACGAATGATTTTTAAGAGAGTGCTGTAAGAAAGAGAGCTGGGTTTCCTTCAGCGATTTAATCTGGTCTGCAACAAACCACACTAAAAGATACCATTATATTCTGGATCTTAAGCCTTTTATGCAGCGGTTCATCAGATTCCACATCTCCACAAGAAAACCTTGATTAACTGAAGGGGTTTAAGGCAGAAGCTCCTCAAAACAGGAGTATTGAGAAGCTAGTTTGCAATTGTTAATTTTTTTTTTTTATTAGCAAGACACTATACAATGCTGCCTGGCACCTTGCTGCGCAAACAGGCAGCTGAGAAGGAGCTAGGTGTATATCCTAACTTTTTGTTTCATTGGAAAATTGTCCTTCTTATGACAGAGGCTTCTTCACCATCCGAACACAATCACAGAAAGGAGATAAAGCTGACTTTTTCTGTGAGACACTGTAAAAAAGCTAAAGGAATGCATTCTTACCTCAGTGTTGACTCATAGATATGGCAAAATTCAATCTCTAAACCAGTAATCTGAGATGAGACAAGGACTCTCCATCCTACCTGCCACAGCCAGCTCTTCAGTCTTGACCAAGGGAAGATGCCGAGAAGAACGAGCCATAAAATCTTCTTGGCAGGCTCTTCTATTTTGTGAGTAGTCTCAGCCTCAGGATTGCTGTGAACTGAGACCAGCTATCCTTGTGTTCCCTCCAGAGAGCCTGCACAGAGCTATGGAGCACAAGCTGTCATGCTGAGGCTCAGCTTGTTGTCTACCAAAATGAAGTTTGTAAACTATAACGCTGCCAAATAGATTCTAATAAAAATATTTCTAGTGTGAGGCCAGAGAAGAAGGTTGCAAGTTTTAAGTCAAGGCTAAGAGTACATTGTTCTTCAAAGCAGAGGGAAGATGAGCTAAAAATCAAGCTGCAAAAATATTAGTGCGTCTGAGCATGTCCAGAAACAACTGAAGAGTGGATTGCCTTTTGTTTGATGGAAGAGAAGGGTTCTGTTGCCCAAACTAAAAACAATTGAACTCCACTTCTCTGAATTACCTTCACTACGTTCCTGGCTTTATCTATGTCTGGCATAAATCCTGAAGACATTGGAAATCATTTCAGTAGAATAATTCCTGTTTACAGCACTTGACAATTCAAGTTCAGTGAGCTTATAAGAGATTTTGAAAAAAGTTTACTGTATACCTGGATGTGCATATTTGGATCTTTCCTGGGACCAGTATTAGAGCACAACAGAGTGGTGCATTCCCTCTGTAGATGCACCAGGAAACCACGAGGCAAAAAAATTACTGTGTGAGAGTTGATATTTGACATTCTTAGGCCACGAGCCAATCTGGCAAGCATAGCAACTGCAATGCCCAGACAGAGAAGGTTTAAACTATACCTTAGCAGCTACAAGGCTTTAGCCATCCTATCCTACAGAAACCTATTTCTTCTCAACTTCTGGCAGAGCACATGTTCCTTTTGTTAACAAAGAACAGCATCTCCAAGGAATTCACAACCACAGAAAACAGTCTAATGTAAAGGAGGAACTTAACTTGCAGAGCTCCTGATAAAGGTGGTTTACTTTGAGGTACAACTGCCCCCTCTTCCACATGGCAGTCACTAACAAGACAATATACTGAACTATGAATGAGGTGTTTCTAAATGTCTTGGTCTACACCTACCATAGAGCCAAAGCCATGCAGATGTGTGCTCCTGACTTGCAGTACCTTGTCTGGTCCTGACGTCCGATGCCTTTGCGTCTCCTGCTCCTCTTGCCACGTGTGCTGGCACCGTGGGCAGCCCTGTTTCCAGTGTCTGTCCCTTCCAAAGCGGAGCCCAGTCACAATCCCACATCTGTCAAGGCATTTTGGGAAGTAACAGCTGGGCACACCACTGGGCTAGAAACCCCAGATCCTCTCCTCTGAGCAGCTCTGACAATCTACCTCCTTGAAATCACTAGTGACCTACACGTAGATATGTCCTAGCAAAATACAGTCTATCAGCTCTACAAATGACTGGTTCTTCTGACTGCCAGAGTTGGGAGCAATGAGCAGGGTATGGAAAAGAAGCAAGAGTTCTAAAGGGTCTGAAACATGATGAAACCTTTCCTAGGAAAGCTCCTTCAGTCTGGTCAGTGGATTGTGGCTCCATATTCAAAGTCTCCTAATTTACATAAGTCCTGATCTTACTAAAATTAGTGATTGGTCATGCACAACTCCACAAAGGAGACAAATTTTTCACATTCAGTGCTCACTTCTGCAGAAATTCTGGAGTCAGACTTCAGCTTTCCAATACTTTATTCTACAAGGAGACTAGGAAACACTTGCAAAAATGTTAGTTGTCTCACACCAGAATAAATGAAGGTCACATTAACTAGCTGTGAAGAACTAATTTGTTATTAAATGTGCTTGTGTGTCAGAAGGAGGATCCTGACATAAAGAGTAGATGTTTCAAGAGAAAATTAGTTATGTACTTCTCACATTCATTATCACTCTATAAATTATGTATAGAGCCATTTTTTAATGAGGCCAGAAAGATCACTGTTATCATAATGGGGTTTGTTTGGAACACGGCAGAAGATGTCACTGAGCTCACTCATACATATGCATTTCATATTAAAAAACCCATACATCATCAGGATTGAGCAGTTGTAAGTGGTGAAGAGTCCACTGCAAGCCCTGGTAAGTTGTTCCAGTGATTGATTACCCTTTTTCATGTAAAGATTATGTTTATCTGCTTATCCTGACTGCCAGACAGCACGGCCTCTGACACGCTGCTGTTCCTGATAAGAGGCCACCGCTATGGGATGCAGTGCTGGGTAGAGACAGCCTGGGTAAGTCAAGTACAGCCAGCAGCACAGCCTCCAGAAACTGGTTCCTGACCAATCAAATTTGCCTTATTTCAAGGCAGACTATTCTAGCCCAGATCCAGGCTGAACTAAGGCAGCTATGCTGTTTCTGGTACACAGGAAGAGACACAGGTCAGCATCTTGGATATCCTCATATGGTGTCCACTCATGCTGCTGATGCCAGTCAGGTGGCATGTCAGGAGGCGGCAAGACAGACAGCTCAAAAGCCACCCACCACCATCCTTCTCAAACTGCAGCCTTTGTTGAAAAGACTCAGAAAATCAGTTGCTTGCCTTCCTTGCCTCAAATGCCTGAGGAGACTCCCTCCTCCTGCCCCTCTCACATTTGTAGCAGAGATGTGGCCATTTAGAAACACAGAGTTTGCTTCTTGCACGCACCTCCAGACAAACCAGACAGCCCTGGTCCACTGCTGTAGTTTAACCCCAGCCCCACACAGCTGCTCACTCACTCTCCACAGTGGGATGGGGGAGACAATGGGAAAGGTGAAAGTGAGAAAACCTCTGGGCTGACATAAAGGCATTTAACAGGTAAAGCAAAAGCTGCACACACAAAGCAAAGCAGAACCAAGAATTCATTGCCCACTTTCCATCAGCAGGCAGGTGTTCAGCCATCCCCAGGAAAGCCAGGCTCCATCACATGTAATGGTGACTTGGGAAGACAAACAGCATCACTCCAAATGTCCCTTCTTTCCTTCTCCTAGTTAAGCATGACATCCTATGTCTGGAATATCCCTTTGGTCAGAGGAGATCAGCTGTCTCAACTGTGTCCTCTGAACTTCTTGTGCACCCTGAGCCTGCTTGTTGGCGGGGTGAGGGGTAGAAAAGGGCTTGACTCTGTGTAAGGGCTGCTCAGCAGTAACTAAAACAACCCTTAATTACCAACAAAGGGTTCAGCACAAAATCAAAACACAGCTCATACCAGCTACTGTGGAGAAAAACAACCATCCCAGTCAAATGCAGCACACCCAGTAACCATCGTCTTGATGCCTCCTCTGACCCACATGTCTCCTGCTGCCAGTGTTGGCAGCACTTTTGCTGCTTCCTTCCAGGTCACAGCTCTGGCTCTAAAGACACATTCTGTCCACCTCCAAAACCTTGACATAGTCTGTTAGACACTGTTAGCAGTCATTGCTGGCAGCCTCATCTTCAACTGACAGCAAAGTTGTCCTCCCAGCTCCTGACACAGGCACTTGCTTGTGGTAAAAATGAAAGCTCAGGTACCTTCCCCATCACAACCTGGGAATGTTACAGCAGCCACTGGAAAAAAAGTCTTTTCCTGCCTGTTTCTGTTGCTCACTGAACATCTGGTCTCCACTGCTGAAATAGGCTCCTGTAATAAAAGCAACTCAACTTCAGGTAGTTACTGAAGTAGTAAAAGAAGAGACTGATTTGATTAGGTGACAGTCTGATAGTTGTCCTGGGTCTGCTTAGCTCCATCAAGACTGTTAATGCTAGCTCACACTTCTTTAGTAGGTTACAATAGCAGATGCATTTCCAGCCAAGCATCTTTAGAGGACTAGTTCTCTGCAGAGCCCTTCAAAGGAGGAACCCTCCCCAACTTCTCATTGCTCATGAGGTCTGAATAGCCACTGCACAACTCTTCTGTGTATCACCTGACTGATCCTTGTGAATGCAGAAGCAGACAGCCTCCCCCAAGAAGGTGCTGTTTCTCTCTCCAACCCAGAGGCTTTGGGCATGTGGGGGCCCCATCCATGCTAAAACCTTCCTCTTGGGGCAGATGATCATCATAACTTGTTAGCCTTTGAGACCTGCACTCCTCTGCTGAATATTGACAAAAAAGTTAATGCTACACAAACGGAATCACAGAATAGTAGAGGTTGGAAGGAATCTCTAGAGGCCATCCAGAGCCACAGTGTGTACACTGTCAGGGTCCTGCAGGCAATTGGAGGGGTCCTGCCGCCACAGACAAAAGGAGCTCCACACCACCCACCTTCTTCAGCATGAAACTTAAACCAGATCTTCTGATTCATGTACCTATTGGTTTGTTTGTTCTGTATTTTTTGGTAAACCTTTTGAGGTTTTTCCTTTTGCATAAGGATTGCATAAGCCTTGGATTCTCAGGAAACTGGGCTAAAAAAAAATTCAAAGCACATTAAGTGTCATATCTAAGATTAGAGTCTGCAGGCAGGGATATGTAAACCAAATGTGTGCTGCAAAGGAAACAGCAGGCCCTCCAGCAGAACCCAACTGCATCCCGTGAGCTCATGAGAATCTCTTTCGCATCTAAGATTTCAAACCTCTGATGGGCTCTCTAGGATGCAGGGATGAACAAATCTTAGCTTAAGCATCAGAAGACACAGACCTTCTGCATGGCAGAAAAGCTGAAGGACTGACTTTGATTTATAGGCATCACCACATCCTATAGTAATTAATTTCATAAACGGGGCTGAGATCAGTTCTCCATACCAAACAAGTGGCAGGAAATCCCTCCAGTGAAACAGCAGAAAATGGTCTCATCACACATCTGCAACACCTAGGCTAAAATTATTTTGCTGCCATGCTGGCAGGACTGCTAATGTCACGGCAACAGCTAAACCACTTGCTAGGATGGCAAAATGAGCTCTCTTACAAGACAGAAAGATGCAATGTACTCTGAAGTTGCGTGCGAGGACCTGTGCTTTTAAAGATAAGGAGTGCATTGCACGGCAGCCAGCTGACCTACATTTACAGCTGAAGATGTAAAGCTGACCCACAGGGAATTCCGTCTAACCTACAAACACAGAAGGAGTGCTAGTCAAATGGACTAAGTCTCTTAAAATGATAAACTGAGCAGAAGCAGCATCATGGAAACAGCCTTTGCCCTGCTGCCATATGTAAGAAGCAAACTAGTTCAATATGGCATAGCTTGGCAGTGCTGGCAGAGAAGAAAATCGCGGAGGAACTCCTACCCTTCTCAGCATAGCATGCTGCAGGGCTGAAAGCACTCTTAGCGCATGGAGGCAAACCAAGTGAGCAGTGAGATGGCAGCATGGGCTGAGATGGACAAACCAGGTCCTGGGGCCTCATTACAGGCAGTAAGGTTGTGACAAAGCCAGTGCTGCTGTGCTTTCACTGCCACCAAGCCTGTGGCATCGAAGTTCACACAATTAGCAACATCCAACCACAAACAAAGCTCTCCACATGAGCATGGATAACCTTCAAAAGACCAGGGAGATAAATGGTGCATTGTAAGGCTGCTTGGCCATAAAGAGAGAGGAGAGGAGGAGGCAGAAGCAAAACCTTCCACAGGCACAGTGGTTATAACAGTATCGATATAAGAATCACACACACTTGGAACTAGCCCCACAGACAAAGTAGCTCTGTTGAGATCAGCACAGTGCTGCTTCAGACTGTCTGAAGATCTCCCTCTTGGCACAAATCAGCCTTTAGAAAAACAGGTTCCCAGTTAATTTCCTGAGTTCTGCCCCAAATACACTGATTTTTCTTGAACACAGCCTTCCCTGTCCCTCTCAGGAGCTGCACAGTCATATGACAGCTAGAGAGCACATGAGTTTTTTTCCACTACTATCGTGGAAAAGGAAAGATGTAAAAGAAAAGTTGACAGTTAATACAAAACAAAATTGTATATCCTAAACCTGCCTATTAAAGACAAACTGTACATGTTAAGTCATCCCACCTATAGTTATATTACATCACACCTACATTTGTTCCCTGGCAGGCATGAGTGCCAGGTCTACACTTTGGAATTTTATAAAGCAACACCAGAGCAAGAAAAAAAGCTTTGTTGTGTTCAGTAAGTGTATGCAAACAACCACAGTAGGAACAACCATTAATAAAGGCTGGATAGAAAGTAATCTCTCAGACTAGCTAGGGTAACTTCCCTTTTAATTTTGGTTTTCAGAAACCTAACCATCTTTCATCAGAACTTCACACGGGCAAGACCTTTCCTGGGACCAGCTGGTGTGTTCCAGTGGCATTGAGCGAAAAGCTGAAATGAAGCCATTGCATCAGTGCAAATGCCTGATGCAGATGCAGTAACCTCCTAGAAGTCAGCTGGTGCAAGGTGCTGCAGTGGGTGTCTATATATATCACAGACCTGACTGGGTCAAGTTTGTTACCTTCACTCTCATGCAGAAATAGCCATTCCTATAGGATCTTCATAGCATTTCTGTGGTGTCCATCCAGTGGAATTGAAATGACATAAACTTAAAAGCAAATCAGTCATGTTTTATGCATTGTATCTTTGTCCCTCCACTCATACAGGATCACAGAATCACTGTGGTTTCAAAAGACCTTTAAGATCATCAAGTCCAACCACTATTTAACTCCACTACGGCCAATTCTACACCATACACAGAACTTTGTACCACAAAAAGGGAGTTAGGAGTTGGCTAAATGCTCCCTTTTTGATATTAAACTTTGGTGTTCACCATATTAAATAAGAGCAGGAGGAATTTTGTGGCCCAGATAGGAACATTTAATATAAAACCTTAATGTGCTGTGATAGAACTGCTTGAGCAATTTCCTGTTTCTGGCATGGATTCTGCAACAAAGAAAAACAATTCAAGTGCTCAATGTTCCTTTCCTCAGACAACCGCATTTTCCCCCATGCTTAGTTTCAAATATAATCAATTATGTTACAAAGGTTGAGGTATTTACCCATCAGTATCCTGACAATCTCATCAGTTTAGCAAGTTACTTCCAGATGTTACCCCTCACAGATAACATTTCAGCAAGTTCATGATCAGCAAAGCTCTGTGGCCAAAGTTAGGCACTTGTGGTAAACAGAGAATTTTCTATTCAAGAAGGTGAACTACAGAAATATTTCAAAGGTGATTACAGAATTCGACAGCACAGGTCCCTATCTAAATCACTTTTAAAAGTTAGTAAGCTAGTGGTTTTAAACATTTCACCCTGATCTTGAGCTACAGCTATTCACATGGACCTGAGATGACAGATCATTCCTCACCATCAGAAATAATTTTTGTTAGCTGCCATCTCTTCTAAGAATAGAGGTGGTAGCCAGCAGACATTCCACATGGCAAACTACCTGTTGCCTAAAAGCTGAACCAGTCATCTGAATTTATGAAACAGGGCAGAACTCTCTAAAAGGGAAATCAAAATAACAAGTATATAACCCCTCTGTAGTCTAGGCTGAAAATTATAGGCATGTAATATCAGACAGAACATTTCCCTCAAATTCCTTAAAAAAGTCAGCTGAAAGAAGAAATCTGGTATATTGAGGGAACATTTTATACATTAACATTAGAGTATTAGCTGAAAGCTCCCAACACTCCTTGCTTTCATTGTTTTAAGTGCATTGTATTTGAATTCCCTAAAGCAGATTACAGTCTTATAAAGATTTGGGGACATTTTTTTTTCCCCCTCCACTTCAGTTACATGTGTAGACAATGATTTCTTCAACTTTATGCATTGAACTAGTGCTGCATGTGAGAGCTCAGGTTAACCCAGATTCCCACAAGCTCCAATGATTTCTTCAGCAAAGGGGCAATGCCCATCTGGATGCACTTAGCCAGCCACATTCCGCCACATGTATGAAATGATGCATGGTGTGGAAAGGCAATCATCTGCCTTGGGTTTTAAGCTATCATGTTGTGTTCATCATTTGCAAAAGGCTGAACGGATGCAAATCTTTGCTTATATGGAGCAGTGAGTTGGTGCCATTTGGTCACTGGTTGCTGTCAGACCAGAAGTTCAAACCAGTCTGGGGAGGGCTGACAGTGCTGTAGCAGGTTATGAGTGGTCATTGGTTGCTATCTTACTGATGAAGCTTTCTCAAAGCAAGACCAATAGGCTTTCCTCACTCTTTCTCCCTGCTTCTCCATGTCCCTGGAAGGACCATGTGAAAACAATCAGGAAGGAAACCTCTTGTGTTCAAGGAAACAGAAGCAGACAGACACATATGCTTTGTAAACATTAAAGTTACGAGTTCTTCTCTCTATATAGCCCATACCTGGGGCTAAACTACAGGAGTTATTCTATCACCTGATGACCCCTCTTCAGCACAGGAGGAGGATTGGGAAAAGGGGAGGAGACCTGTGGGTTGGAGTGAAAATTGATTTCATGAAACCGCAAAACTAACACAAATAAAACATATACAAAGATATACTCAGCCCATGGAGTGTTCAGCAGTCACAATAAACTGGAAAGCAGTCATCAGGAGCAGAATGGTGAGCAAATACCTGCAGAGATGGGGAGAAGCAGGAGAAGACCTCTCCTTAGCAAACCTCTCCCTTTATACTTAGAGTGATGCTCATGGTTCAGGATATACCTGGAGCAAACTAAGGGCAGCTGTCCTGGTTTTTGCCCCTCCCAGGTTCGGCTCATGTTTGACTCCAAACTGCTGAGGGCCTGCAGCCCATGGCTGACATAGGATTCTCCCCCAACCAAACTAGGGCATTTTTGTATAATCAGTATAATTTTCTGGTGGAAAACATCTCAGGAACATCTGGAATACTGGCTGCCCAGTCAGATTAAAGTGGTTACAGGAGCTGCTCTAGAGAGATCCTATCACTCCTCCATCTGTGGTGACAGTAGTGAAGAACAGGGAAACTAGTTGTCACTTAGCTTCCTGTTTTCTACCTAACAGCAATACTCTGAAGATAATAATGAGCAAACTTAAGCAAACTTTGCTTTCCAAGATGGTATTTCCTTGGAGATATTCCTGATAAATACTACAATGGAGAGCAAATAAGTTGTCTTTATTCCAAGGTGTGCGGGGTAGGAGAGAGGGAAAGAGGGCTGGTTTGGTGCTGGGGTTTGTGATGCATATCTCTCAGACACAAAGAAATTCTGATTTTGCTTTGCCTTGCCTTCTAAATAAAGCCCCCTTTCCTGTTTAATCTGTCCCTCCATGCCAGGCACACTGGAATCCAGATTGTGCACCATGAAAAACATCCTCACACATTCTGTGAAAGTATGAAACTTGCTGGTGAGGTAAAAAGTTTGATTTGGAGCATGAGGACTTTGGCCCTGCTGCTGAGGTGTGTGCAACATGCACCAAGTGTCCAGAGTGGAAAACGCAGAGCTACCCAAGGTAACCTTCCCCTGGTAGCATCCATTTTCTTACTCAAGACAATCTTCTGCTAAGAAAGCCCAGTTTAAATGATATCTTCTCTATTCCCTGGAAATAAGTGCCTCACTGTTGCAGAAGCTGCAGAGCATGTGATCAAAGGATGCCATATGGGCCATTTATTGACAATGAAAAATGAATGCACCACTTGTCGGGCTGTAATTAAAACTGAAGAGCAGTATTGCAGTTTTCACTCCCAGTGTTGATCTGGCTATTCGTATCACAGAGCATAAACAGTTTCTTGCTTTATTAGTCCAAGCATGAATGCCCTGCACATCAGGTTTACAAATGGATCTTGGTAGTAAATATTCTATATTGTGGCTCCATAATAGGCTGATATATATGCAAGCACATTGCCTACCAGCTTCCTACTTACATATGTGTTAATAAGATGGTGTTTATATACATACAGAACTACAAATTCACATCCAAGCTAACACAAAGCCATGGTAAAAATAAAATACTGCAGTCAGTTTACATGTCATTCTGAATTTCAAGTGCTTGAAAATACTACTGTGATTTGCAAGGCCCCATTCTGAACTAACATATTGTAAAAGTGTTGCACAAAAGCTGTTTTAAACTGTCAAAATAGAAACCAAGGTATTCCCACTTGCTTCACTCACATCTCAATTTTAACACAAAGCATTTTCAAAGAGCGCTTTTTGAAAAGTCTGAGATTGGTAGCTTTCTCTCAGATCCATTTCTACAGAACTGCCATATTTAACCATTAACAAAGATCACAAGATTTATGATATTTTTAGTTGCCTCCTCTTCTGAGTTTTTTCCACTTTTCTCCATTTTCCCCCCTCTCAAGGCAAAATGACTAGAAATGCCTGTGTCTGTTTTCTACTCCAAGAAAAAGGAAAGATCAGAATCCTAGCACATTTACAAGGCTGAAGGATGCAGTCAGGGGGCAGAGGACCACATCAAACAACTGACAGCAGAACAGCAAAAATCTGCTGTGCTGTTTTGAGGTTGTCTGGACAGGCCAGACCAGGATGATGCACCCAATGTGACCTGCTCTCCTCGCTGCTCAGCCATCCTTGCTTCCTGGGGATTCCTCAGAGAAGCCATAGGTACAGCACAGGTACGAGGCTATCTATTCCTTGGGTGTCTGAAATCAGCTTTTTGTGGCTCACTCAGAAGCCTCGGGCAGTAAGTAGTAGAGCAGGAGCAGTGAACAAACACAGAAGAGAGCAAAACCGTAGTTTAAACTAATTACAGGGCCAACAAAATTAACGTCTAGAAGACAAAGCATCAAAGTTTGTCAATGCTACCTGGCACAACTGCATCAAAGTCATATCAGAACACATTTGCTGCATCATTTCTCAGTAAGATAAGGTCCTACCTCCACTCTCATAACCATAGCTGATAACAGAGCTATGTGATTTTGTATACTGCCATTCCACTTGTCATGGGAGCCAGGACAACACAGATACTTCCTCCTGCAACTGAGATACAGCTGGGAATTGCATCAAGTGAGGCCTCAGCTATTCCAACCAAGGCAAATCAAGAAGCTGCTCAGGTTCCCCCTTGGTCCTCTGGAAGAAGAACAAAGAAAAGCCTCGATGCTATCCACATAGTTGTGCCAAGCAGAGCCCAAGAGCAGGGAAAATGCTATTTCAGAAAGTGTTTGGGGACTGTATAAAGCTTCACTCATCTTCAATGTAATGCTTTCCCTTAGCCTTGAGGATGCTGTATTGTCTCTGCACTATCTCAGTGGGGATCTCCCTGCAGAAAACGCTGCTACTCCATTTTCTCCCCACCTTTCCCGACAAAGAACACTGAAGCATTACAAGAGTGCATTGAACAACTAGAGCAATAAAAGGTTGTTTCCCCAAGTTGTCAAAAAGTCAGTTTTCAACTCCATTCCAGCACTGCAGGTAGTTAGAGTGAAACTTGAAACATTTAGTATCCCTTCTGAAGCAGCAGGTTTGCTGAGCTCTCAGGATTAGCTGTAGCTTTAAATATAGAGCTGCTGCAGTATAAAAAACTGCATTCCTTCAACCTGCTCTAGTGCTGCTGGTCAACAATCAATTCCTTAGGCAGTGATAGTTACAGAAGTTCTTCCAGAAAGGTTCATGTGGAGAGCTATTTGCAACTGACAGAGGTGCAATGCAGTATCCTGCCACTTTGAGCACCACACACGTTGGGGGCTATATTAAAAACATTCTCTTAGCTCTGCCCTATTTCGGCTCCGTGGCAAAGCACAACTTGCAAAGCAATCCACAGCAGCAAACTTGACAGAAGTTACCCTTAAAAACGGATGGGCAAGATTAATCAGCAATTTTTAGAAGACTTGAGCAAATATTACCAAGCAGCTCCGGTATTTCGAGTTTCTACTAGCAATAGCATAAGGCTGAAACATTTTAATATCAACATCTTGCAGCTGTATTTTGTTCTCTTAAAGAAAATTTTAAAAAAAAAAGGAAAAATAGAAAAATAAAGCTTAAATCAGTGCCTTGCAGCACAGGAAATAATCATAGGAGGAGACAAATGCCGTATTTCAACTTAGATCACTGCAACAGTTAATTGAGCATTTTGTGGCAGCAAGCAATTTACCAAGTACATTTTCACATAATTAAGCAGCAAACGAGACACAGTCCAGAGGAGCTGCACATTTAAATTGTGTCAGCAGCTATATCATAAAGCACTTTACACATAGATATGTGTCTACACAGACCTGTCTTTTTATACTTACCGTGCAGCAAGGCATGGGTGCTACGCTGGTCTCGAAACAATTGCTTTAGAGCCCCAGGCAGAGCAACCTTCTGCTCACTCTCATCTCGGGCAAGTCAGTATTTCTGGAAGGTGGCCAGACAAGATCACATTCATCAGCCAATAAAATTGTCTAGAGCTGCTGTTCCACAGGAGACTGTTCCTCTGGCTGCAGACTCAGGAGCAGCCAATAAAGAAGGAAATCAGCGTCAGAGTGCAGGAGAGCATTCTGCCCCACACTAAGGGTCTGCTCTCCGAAAACCCAGCTTCCTTCTGCCTGTGCTGCACTACACAGACATCCTGCATGAAAAACAACTTGCACTTGACTTGCCTGGCTAAAATAGATGCATAGCTATGCTGAACACTGACAAGGGTAAAGAAATCAATCAAGCAGGTGCCTCATGTGCTGGGAAGCAATACAGCGACATCCGGAGCTGTGACTTCACACTGCTAGCAGGGGTACCATATCAGACCTAGCTTTGTAGGGGGTGGTGGGACTTGCTGCTCAATCAATACCTCATTCACTCAAGGCAGAGGTGTTGTCTGTGGTGGGCAGTGTGGAAACCATTAGCTTCTTACCATTTTTTTATCTTCCAGAGCTGGACCTGCTGCAGTAGCTGTATGGAACAGTCTTGTCTTCAGACCCACGTGTTCGTCTTGGAGTTCATCGCCATTCAGAAGAGCCCTTGATTTCACCCTGCCAGTCCTATGGCAGCAGCACAATACTCTAGCGTGCAACAAGACTGCAGATGACAGGCAGAGCTGGCTGACATCTGGGAAACCTTAGGTCTTGCCTTTGCTAGGGGGGAAAAAAAAAAAAANGAGAAGGGAGGGCACAGAGGAGCTGCTATGGCTGCTCACAGGCCTGCTCCTGCCCACACAGGGGAGCCGACCACGAGGGTGCCAAAGAGGGGCTGGGGAAAAAATCATAGAATGGTAAGGTTGGAAGGGACTTCAAAGATCATCTAGTTCCAACCCCCTGCCATAGGCAGGGACACCTCCCACTAGTACAGGTCACTCAAGGTCTCCTCCAACCNAAAAAAAAAAAAAAAAGGTTCTTAGCATGCATTATCTAACCTACAGTAAATCCTAAAGAATGCAAGGCATCTGTTGCAGTTACACAGGTTAGCAGGTCGTGAAAGACCTTAGGAAGCCTTTTCTTCCAAATTAACCCTATGAGGAAGACCTGGCTTATAGGTAGGTCACCTGTAGTTCTCTATAGTGCAGACAACCTCTTGAAAAGCTAAAACTTTGTAAAAAGCTACTCTGCACACTGAAATGGAAGGGGGGCTTCTTAATGAAAAAGCAAATGCTAAGAAAATAAGTTACACTACAATAGGGTCAGCAAGACTATCATTAACAAGAACTGCTTTTCTCTTTCTGCCACTGCCTTTAAGCACCTGTCTTGATACAGACACATTTTTACTTATTTAGGCAAGACAGTGCTACCTCTGATCTCTTTCCTTGCTGATACTACAGCCCTTTGGAGGACAAGAGGCCAAAGATGTTACCCACAGAGCTGTGAGGGCTGCATTACACAGGAGGAGATGGAAAAGAGACTCCTACAGAGCCACAGAATCCTAAAATCAGGCGGCACAGAGGAATAGCCTAACTGAATTCACCAGCCTGGACTTTGTCCTCTGATCTTAGAAAGCTACACGTGCAAGCATTTACAACATGCATTTGCCTTTGATGTAAATTGGCATAGACGCATGCCAGTTCATGCAGGCTTTCCTTCCACTTGGAGAAAATGTGGGCTTCCACTTGAAACCACTGCACACTGGCATACAACCCATCAATGGCAGTGCTGGGCAGGGAGCATGACCCACCCTGAAGGCAACTGCATGCTGGATGATCCCTTAAAGAGGGTCTCAGTGGTGTGGGAAGAGGCTTGTCAAGTAGTAGCTTAGGAATACAGTGTCTTGGCTGCAAAATGGAGCCGGACATACACTTAGTGGAAGCAGCCATCTTAAGGAAACTGAAGGAAACATGACAAGCAAGTAAGGATCATCCATGTTTTTGGGAGTAGGAGAACACAAAGTCAGCAGCAGACCAGGGCCCACACCAGTGGCATATGAAAAAGGGGGATGGAAAGCAGGTTGCCACAGCAGCCTGCATCCAGTAACTTGCTAATTTTCACACAGCTGATAGACGAAAAGTCAGCTGGCCAGGCAGCACTGCTGGTATCTCATCTCACCAGCAAGCACTGGGCAGATTTATCCTGCAAGTTGTGTACATTGTTCCAGAAATCCAGTAAACACCTGCATTTTTCCCTCTTGTATTTGTAGTGTGGTCAAGCTGCACAGAGAGCTGCTGCCACATGACTTGGCTTATCAGTCGTCTCTAGTTTCAGCGTTTAAATGCCGTAACAGAGAGCATTTTCTCATCTGCTTCCTACATATATTTGAGGTGAGTTTGGCTCTAATTAATTTGGAACAGGGCAGAGAGTTCAGAAATTTTCCTCTTCTCTCTCACATCCCTGTGTCCCACTTTACTTTTAAAGTGGCAAGGCCCGTCTAGATTAAGGCAGGAAAAGGAAAGAAAAAAAATCAAGATGAATTAAGGGCAGCTGAGAGGGTATTTCATGACCACAGTCCTGTGCTCAAAGCTTTTCAGAAACCCTAACATGAGTAACCACACACGAGTGAGTCATTGCATGAGCTGAAGGGCAAAACCCCTACAAAAACACAAAAGAAAAGGCAAAACCCAGAACCCTACTCACCTGCTGGACCTGCTCATGGAAGAGTTTCCATAGCACACTTGTGCCTTATGCCTAGCCATAGCAGGTTTTTATTCTCTTCAGTGCATTCATCCTTTGGATGGCTTTGTGGGGTGTTACTTCTGGGTAAGTTATGTTACTTTCTTACTATGCAGAGAGCCCAGCAATGTGCAGGAAGCCTACGATGCCTCAAGGAACTGAAGCACATCTTTGTAGTTAGGACTAAGGCTGTTAAAAGTTTGTTGGGCAAGATCAAAAGCTGCTTCTCTCTTCCCCATCCCTTCCAGAACCTGAACATGCAGCTGCATCCGTGTATCCTCAGTGCGGGCATTGAGCAATTTCAGTCTTTTCACAGCAGTCTCCTGGTTTTCCATATTTTATGGGCTCAGTATTTCCACTTCCGAAAGTATTTCTGCTTTTATACATATAAGTGACCTCAAGGTTTAAAGACAACATACTGATTTTGGGTGGACAGCTGTTTTACACCCAGTCCTCCACATGTATTTTGCCTACAAGTGACAGCAGGACAGTGTCACTTTTCACAGCATTACTCTCACTGGCAAAAAATGATGAAAAACCATAGGCAGAATAAAATAGTCTGGGCTTTTTTTGGATTGCTTCACTACTCTTTGCCTCACTTGAAGTCTAAGCAGTCCCTGCTTGAAGATACTGTTCTGCCAGCTGCAGAAACACAGAAAAATCCAATGCAATCCTAGACAAAGAGCTGCAAATACACCCCAGAAAACATGCATCGGTGCTAGAGCAGAAAAATGTAGCCTGCAGAGAGTAGCAGAAAATTGTTTCCCTGTGTATTGTTTACATCAGTGAGATGCAAGATACTCCCTCTTTGAGCACACAGGTCAGCAGACATGACAGGTGGCATTAACAGGGAAGGTTGCTTTGGAATGGGCACAGCTTGGAAGGAGAGACAAGATCAAAGGCCTGGTGTTTCACTAAGCCATGTGTGAAGGGTGCAGGAGAGATAGGAAAGGTTCAGTACTCAGCTCCAGGTGGCTTCACACAATTCTACTCCACCTGCAGCCTGTGATGAGAAAAAGGGATGAAGGCAGCTGTCAAAGCTGGGATGTCTGTATGTTGGAGTAGCTGTACCAGCACTGTGTAATAAACACCTTCTCTGTCTGAGGTCCTGTGATCTATCATCACAAATACATAGCTTATTCATTAACACAGGGAAAGAGATTGTAAGTGATTCACAGTGGGAAAAAAACCAAAAAACTCCTGTTGCTTAGAACTCACTTTGATTCACATGAAGCGACTTTGCAAGTCTAATAATGCAGCTCTTGGCCTTTAGTGTTATTTACAGGAAAACTGTATTTGAACAGACTTGCCAGATCTATGTAGAAAAGGGAAGGGACTGGGGGCTTATTTAAACACACACACACTTTCTTGAATCAGTTTGACACTGCAGTACAGAGTTGATGCCCTCTGGCTGGCAGCCTCATTACCATCTGTAATGAATGTAACATGTCTAAATAATTTATGTTGTAACAGCAAATACAGTTTGGAAGGAGGAAGACATTTGGGGAAACTGGGATCAGAAAAGGCTGAAGTGAGTCAACATGAGCCTCTCTGTTTCCATGGTATTATGAACATTACCCTACCCACCTTAACTGCAATCAAAATGCAGCCTAAACGACTAGGCATGGGTATATTGCATCAGATTATCAAGTGGGGAAGCCTAGCACTAGACAAGGAAGGAGATCTCTGAGGTGGAAGTGTGCTGAACTGGGACCCAGCAGGAACCAAATCTATTTTCCAGCTGAGCTGCTGCTATCTGCCCCACTCTAGGCAGAACTCCTAACTGCAAGGGGGAGGAAATCTGTGTAAATAAGTGAAAAAACTTAGCAAACAACTGTTCTGGCATAAATACCTTGTCACATTCCATTTTATGCTTGTTGAAACAAACTTTTCCTCTGCTGTGCTCAGGCTAATTTATTATGCATTATGTATGTTGCTCTCTCTCAGTGTTTAATTATTCATGAATCACTCAGCCCCTTTCCCCTTCTTGCACGAGGATCGATCTGCACAGTTCATCTGCCCAAGTTCTTCATCACCACCAGCTCTGAAGGGTGCAAAGCTGCAGCATGGCCCAGCTCTGGGCTGGTTCTGCCAGAGAAACTGAACTGCTGCATGCTTACTGAGTGGTTTGGCCCAGCCCTCAGGAAGGTGCAGGCACAGCCTGCCAGACCAGGAAGCCAATACAGGGACATGTCAGCCTCCCCACAGGCTCCCTAACAACTCTCCTGTCTCTTGAGCAGCTGCTCTAGGCTGGGGAGAGCCCCATGTACTCCAAAATGGGGTACACACAAACCCCAGTGGAGGCCCAAACCGAACTCCCCTCAACTCCTGACATGGCAGTTGGGGGTCCCTGAGGAGCCACCTCAGCACCCCTTCCTGCCCAACTCTGGGCACTGCCAGAGGGCCCTGAGGGAAATCTTGCTTGGGGTGGGATTCTCTGCTTTTCTCAACATTTTCCCCTCACTTCTGTTTAGAAGGAAACATCTGAAGAAGGGAGACCTACCTGCTGGGTGACACAGGCTGGGTGCTGCCTCAGGGCTGAGTGATGGCTGTGGCAGCCCTGCCAGACCTTGTCCCGAGCAATAGAGGCACCGGAATAGCCTGAACGTGGCAGCCAAGCTAGAGAGAGGAGCCTGAGAAGGTCCATGCAGGATATCAGTGCTCAGGTGCGGGCAGCAGAAGCAGCTGCGGGGTGGCACTGTGAGGCAAGGGTCCAGAGGGTGTTCATCCAGCAGCAGCCGGTTCCAGCCGGTTTCATGAGTGCACC
>VWYK01068538.1:73172-96516 GCA_013399775.1 Semnornis frantzii
ATCATAGAATGGTAAGGTTGGAAGGGACTTCAAAGATCATCTAGTTCCAACCCCCTGCCATAGGCAGGGACACCTCCCACTAGTACAGGTCACTCAAGGTCTCCTCCAACCTGGCCTTGAACACCTCCAGGGAGGGAGCAGCCACAGCCTCCCTGGGCAACATGTGCCAGCATCTCACCACCCTCACTGTAAAGAATTTCTTCCTAACACCCAGTCTCAATCTCCCCTCTGCCATTTTAAACCCATTGCCCCTTGTCCTGTCATTGCAAGACCTTGTAAATAATCCCTCCCCAGCCTTCCTGTAGCCCCCTTCAGATACTGGAAGGCTACTATAAGGCCTCCAGGAAGCCTTAAAAAAGGGAAGCATACCCTATGTACGCTTTAATTTTCCTTTATTTCTTGCTATCCAAACCTTTTCTGATCAGCAATATACTAATTGTCCCCAGGCAGAGTCTGTTCTGCCCACGAGGGCAGCTGGCAGGCAGGCTGCCTGTTTTACATCAGCCCATGAACTTTTTCATCTTTTCTCCCTTGTCCTGTTGGAGACAGAGGTGAGAAGGCAGCTGGCTGGGGGTCTGCAGCCAGCCAAGGTCAACCCACTTCATATTATTATCAAATTACAACCCTTCCGCTTGTTCTTTTCTCTGCTGTCAGCTTTGTGCTTCTCATCACTGTTTATTCCTCTTTAGATTTGCTGCAGGTGTTTTTGTGGGCAACATGGACAGTTCCCCTGTGTGCTTTGCTCTCTCAAGCACACTCAGGCTTCTCCATATCTGTGTCTCAAGGTGGCAGGTACCTCTGTGCTTCCACAGCAGTTACCACCTCTGTGTTTAGCCCACTATTTTTGGGGTGATCTTATGTATAACTCCCTGGAATAAGGCATTACATACAGCACAGGAGCTGTTTCTGTGAGTTGATATCTTAAAAGCTGTTCTCAACTGCCAGTGCCTCAGCAACCTTGCTTTAACTCACACCTGTGCTCAATGGAATCTTGCATGGGAGCCACAAAGTCTTCCTTAGAGGAAAACCTTTGCTGCCAACCTAGTCCTTCTGACTCAGCTACCCAGCATGCAACTCCATAGGGAAGGCCAAGCTGAGGAAAAGTAAGATATTATTACCAGCTTCTGTAATTTAAGTGCTGGGTAACATTGCTTGTTGCATTGTATTGCAGCCCACATTTTCAAACGACCACAAAAAGATTAGTGTTAACAAACCCCCTTTCTCCTCCTTTTAGTATCAGTGATGTGCCGCAGCATGGAAGAGCTATAAATCTGCTGCCACCACTGTTCTGCTGGCCCAGTGCCCTCACCTGCACCATACTGCACCTCCAGTTAGCACAGAATGCCTCGCTCAGCACCACCAGAGAATGCATCACCCATAACGTGCTTTTTGGTAGCTTTCAAGGGCTCTCCTCCAGCTTAAATAACATTACTTGGCTGATCTCTTCATTTCCTATATGCAGAAATCGAGCTCTTTGTTCTGAAACCACACAGCTTTCATCTGCTGCCGAAGGGGAAATCCATCTGGGTGCTGTGACTTCCGCCCTTTGAACTGAGTCCTCACAGCCGGCAGCAGGCCTGCGGCTGCATGCAGGATGCCTCCCTGGTTTTGATTTAGCAGTGGGGCAGAGAAAACTGGAGACAGCAGACCTACTCTGGCTGCTCACAAACCCCTCCCTTGCAACTAAGCTAGGCAGCTTCCAGGGCAGAGGCATCTGCCCAGGTACAGGGAAACCCTAATCACCACTGCGTTTTCTCTCTGCTCTGAAGTTACGTAGGAGTAGTTGACATTTCATTTAACTGTGTGACTTATTTTGGATTTTCCCATCCATGGCAGACTTATTGTATCTCCTAGATTCTTGTGCTGTGGCTCTGCTTGATAAGGAGAATCCTGTGCTGCTAGTGGAGGTGGACAGAATGGCAGACCCCTGCCAGCTGCTTTGCAAGGCTGGCAAGGGACCACAGTAAAACACTGCCCGATCCATTGCAGCTTCTTGGGCTGGCCCCTCAGCTGCTTCTGCATATTAAGAACCAGATCAAAATGCTGGGCAGATCTTCAGACAGATGATTTAACCCACACACGTCTTCTCCCACCCAAAGACTTCAGCGCCAGCAACTCCCCTGAGCCTGGCCACCCTCACGCCTGCTGCCTGTGGCTTTGTGCAGCTCCGACCCTCATCTTATGTTTCAGTTTCATTGTTGAGGTTATTGATTGCTATAATTAGTGAATTGATTCCTCCATATGTGAATCCTGAGCCATTCTGAGACTGTCACTTCGAAGGATTCCTGTCAGATTTGTCACCAATAATTACACTGTCTCCACCCAAGCAGACTGCGTTTTTCATCAAGAGAATGCAGTTTGCTCCTGACTGCAGGCCAGAGAAAGCCATCAGATGATCACAGTGCTGGCAGCTGTCCTAGCGAGCACAGGAAGCTCTCTTTGTTGTGCTTAGCAGCTCCTGCCTTTCAATCGTGGGAAATCATAATTTGACTATTAGCATGTAAGAATTTTCCTTACACACCATCACAGCTGAAAGCCCCATGTCAGCTTGGAGCACAGTGACTTCCCCATGCAGGCTGATGAGAGGCTCCTTGCTAATCTCACCCTGCTGTTTGCCTGCAGATTTCTAGTTCAGTTCCAGTCTATTAAGAAGTTACATTAGTTAATTTCATTGGCACAAGGTGGAACTGCTTTATTTTTCCCCTTCTCCTTTATGTGAAACAAGAAGCAGCAGTACAGGCTCACTTCTGCAAACATTCACATTATACACCTGCAGCAGGTTTTCCCCCAGCCAGCCTCTCAGCTCAGGCACAGCAAGAGTGTGTTCTGCTTCCCTCAGCCCATGGGAGGTGATTCTGATTCAGCCCCACAATGCAGCTGCTGGGCAAGAGGTTGAGTCATTGCCAGTCCTTTCTGTGCTATTCTTAGGTGATTTTCTCTTTGTTGATGATACCACCATTCCCTGACCGGGCTTTGAATTGCCACAAACCTCTCTGATTTTATTCCCAACCATTTTGGGGAATCACCATTGAACATTTTGCTAAACTGCCTTCAAATGCCTCCTAAAAACGTGTCTGAGAAGTCCAGAAAATGGTAGGCAATTGCAAATGCTGCTTATTAGAGTGACCATGCTTATCACACTACTTTCTTGTAGCTCACTCAGCTGCTGGTTGTATTTACCTCCTGCCTCTAGTCACATCATTGATTGCAAACTCTCAGCAGGGGATAGTCCTTCCCTCCTTAGCACCTCTGTCATCAGCCCAGAAAGCAGCCACTTCAGCACCTTCCGAGCCATCCTGCCTTTTCCAGAATAATTTGAAGAGCAAAGTCCTTGAAAGTTGAAGTGTTCACTGAATGAAAGCCCAGTCCTGAGTGAAATGGCAGTGTCATGTCTTCTCTGAGCACAGGCCCTGTAGACTGGGGTGCTGGTGGTTGTGTTTTCACACAGATTCTGGCTCTACCTAGTACTAATAAAAGCTTTCACAACATATTGATCACTTGAAGCAATAAATTGTGACTGCAAATGTGTTTCATCTGGAGCCAGTTGACCATATTCTATAGAGTAACACTTCCACATACTTGTTGTGTCATTTAATGGCACTGACTCTGAGAGAACCTTAAGGCTCTAGTTTGATATCAACCTTCTGCCTTCCTCAAACTGCCTTGTAAAATTTCAGCCTACCTAGCCCTACACACTTGCAACACATTGGAATAATTTGTATTTTCCACAGCTGCTTGGAATTAGGCCCAAATCTGTACCTCGGATAAGAGAATACTGTGGAAATCGTGCTTGTCTTAAGAGTACTGGACTACCTCAGTACCATCATCTACATACAGGAGACTTATAACTGAAGACACATTTACCTTAACACTGATAGGTAGCTGAGGTCACCATCTGCGGGAATTTTAAAGAGATTTTAGTGATTGATATCAACACAGATTCAGATTCCCCATTCTCTATCCCACCATTTTCTAACTGGGTGCTTAAAAAAAAGAAGTGACTTTGGTTTGCACAGCCCTGGGTATGCCTCTGGTCCCTCTCATCTGAGTTGCAAGGATAGCGGGGCAGAGATATGGTCATCTTCCAAACATGACTGAAACCGGTGCTTTCTTTAGATTTCTCAGTATCTCAGTCCCCTTGCCTACAAAACACATTTTAGAGGATCAAAAGTGAAAGATATTCTGAAATACTGATTGAAATAGTCAACACTCATCTTTAAATTCCTTAAAATGTCCAAATGGGAACGGTTTCACAGTCCCTTTCCATTTAGTTTTTCACCATCTTTGTTTGTTAGTGTTTTTTGAAAGGCAATGCTTTCCAAAAGCCTAAAAAGCTCACTTTCAAAACACCAAATGGCAGCATTGAGTGTCCTAACAGCCCTATGATGACTGGCAGAAAGCTTGACAAACCAGAAGATTGATGGTCTCACTCCAGCTCACACTATGAAATCTACTTTGCTGGCATCTCACTCACATTTTAGGAGATCACATGCAGAGGAAAAATAATTCAATGGCTTCAGACATGGCTTGTTATCAAAATTACAATGGTTCTAAAGGTTGGATTGATCCTTATTACTCAGAAATTGGTTTCAGCATTTAGAGAACCAACCTCCAGAGCTCAGCTTTCCTCAGCACGCTAGCCTGGCCTGTCACCACCAGCAACAGGAGTAGCACTCAAGCTGAGGGGAAGCAGCCGAGCTCCCATCAGCCCAGCCAGCAGGACCACTGCTGATGCATGACAGCAGGAAGCTTGGATGTGAAGTGTGATTTATTCCTCCTTCAAAGGCAGAAGAGTTTGTGAACAGCTGGGTAGTTGTAGGTACACTTTCCAGGAGATTTAGAGCATTTGATGAAGCTTCCTCACATCCATCTCCATTATAACCAAGTTTGTAAAATCCATCTATCTGTCTACCTACCTGCCTATTATTAGAGCTTTGCATTGAAATCTTGTTCTATTTTAGGCTGGAGATGGAAGAAGCCAAAGTAGATGAGCAGATGTTGCTGGATGCTTTAAAAGGTGCATTTAAAACCTCCCTGAGGACCTATGTAAAAAACAGCACAGAAGACTCACAGTTAGTGTTACACACACACACACACAAACAGAGCCATTAACTGAAACAGCTTTTTAACTGCTATTTGTATTGAACAGTATGAGCAAGCATGTTGTTGTTCGCTGCCTTTATTGATGTATCTGCTCCATCTTCAGCAATCTCATAAATCTGTTATTGTTGGGAACAGCTGTGGAGCAGAGTGGTAAGCTGAGAAATGAGCACACAGCCACTAGTGCTGAATAACCAGCTGCAGGCTGGTCAGAGTCAGAGCCCTTACACCTTGGACTACGTGCACCATCAGAAAATGTCTAGGCATCAACAAGACCCAAACATAAGAGCACTTCCCAAGGAAGGAAAAGATTACTTAGCATTGTCAGGTTATTGCAAAAATGAAGATTTTATGGGGAAAAAAAAAATAAAATCTGAAAGGGTGTCCAACACTCTACAGAGGAGCAAGAGGTACTCTGCCCCTGTGGAGCAGGCAGGCAGCCTCATGCAGGCACAGCAGCCTGGGCTCAACCACTGACATGGGACAGAGCTGGAAGAGACAGGTTTGACACCTACAGCATGGGTAAAAATAAGGGGGGACAGAACTTGGTGTGCAGGGAAGTTGCCAGAATCAGGAAGTGAGAACACCAGTAGCCTGGCAGCAAAGCTTTGCCCGGGAAGAAGAGTGGTGTCATGTGCCATCTGGAGGCATAACACAGGACGAACAGGCTGCATTTCCTGTCTGGAGAGTCAACAATCACCTTTTATACACCTTCAGAGCTGACATCAGACCAGCCTTTATCACAGAGATTGCCTTCTTCTGATAGTACATCCCCACCAATGGAAGCACCACATCAGAAAACTGCCAGATAAAAAAACCCAAACTAGTCCAGAAATCTCATGCAAAGCATACAAGTCTTTGTGCCCATCCTGCACTGCACTGGCACAAGGGCAGAGACACAGCATGGTCCGTAGCACACTGTGCACACAGCATCTTGTAAGCACTACTGCTATACTAGAGATGTCCATGAACCACTAGCATTGCATCCAGAACATCATTCCAAAGAAGCTGGCTCTTCGATGGTCACTTGGAAAGCTGGGGGTAAAATCTGAGTTAAAAGGAACTTGCCTTGGGTCAGACTAGACAACCTTTTCTCAGGTAGAAAGGCTAACTGGCTGATGTGCTTCTGGCTAGCAGGTGATGTTTACTAATTTAAAATTAAACAAACCCAGAAAAAACAACTTGGATAAGTGGGTTCTGCTGAGTAATGGGGACAAAGAACAGGCCTGGATCCCAAAATGTTTTTCTTTGGATCTAAGAGGGGCTCCCAGCTTCTCCCCCTTGTGAGGTGCACAAACAGCTCCTTCCTACTTACCTCAGAAGCAAGCTGCTGCTCTTTGCTTGCCTCTCATTTTGCCCCTGGAAAAATGGTGATTGCATCAGTATTTCTTAATTAGTTTTTACTTGTATCACTAGAAGCTCTTCAGACCCAGCATCTTTCCCATCTCTGCAAGGCTTTTTGCTTCAGAAAAGTAGAACGTGAAGTCTTCTGGAGTTTTATTCCTTCCAAGCTCCCATTTCTGATCCTCTTTGTCCATACCTATTCACCTCCAAACTCCATTTGCTGCTTGGCAAGACACAGCCAGGAGGGGCATGCAAGGGCAGCAGTATTTCTGACTACATCCCATTCATCAAGCAAAGAACAAGACAGGAATGTTACATCCTCTCCTCTCTGACCTCTACCTCTTTAATCTCAAAGGCAGTAAAACTAATATCTGACAAGACCAGGTGCAGAATGTGATTCCCAGATACAAGGCTTCAGCTCTCTCCACTCACAGACAAACACTCCAAAAGGCAGCCAGCACAGCTGGCTTTACTCAAGTTCTACTACTGCGAACTTATCTGATTTAAGGGATAAAAAGTAAGGAATTTTAGTTCCTAAAAGTCTCCCTGAAGCTGACTGCATCCAATAGTGGTGGTCAGCTGATGAAGGTCCTGCACTGAGTGGTTCATTTGTTAGTTTCTGTTTACGCAGCACCAGACTGAGCAGCAGCACACAGCCATGGCGTAGCCAGTGCATGCTCCCACTAGAAGATGAGACAACGATCCCACTTTGCTGTCCCCAGCTCACCATGCAGACATCTCACAAAACACTGCAGTCACCACAGAGGATCACAAGATTGTACAGTCAGTGACAGCACCTTGTGATGAACTGGAGAGCTGCTGAGTGCCAGCATCACCCTCCATGCATGTGATTCTTCTTGGGAGTGATTCAGATGACAACCAGGAATGGAACTAAGGATTTGAGAAGAGAGCAACTTAACTGAGGCATTAATCTACAGTCAGGTAATCTTCAATCTAGAAGCCAGCTTCAACACTACAAAGCTGTTTCTGCAGTCCCCTATATCATTGGCCTCTGACAACACAACTACAATCCTTCATTATCTGTAATCCTTTAAGAGATGGAAAAGTCCTTACTCTTGTTTTTATGGCAGTGAAAGTGTCTTGGAAACACTGGTCCTCCTTCAAGGCTCTTTCCGTGAGAGGAAATCTTTTGACTGACCTTGGATGAGAGTATTGCTCCTTCAACTAGGTCCAGGATACAACAGCATTAGGCCCTGGTCCTGACAGATCAACACCCTTGGAGAAAATTGCAGAGAGTATAATGCACGCAAGTGCCACCCCAGAGGATGGGATACCACTTTCCTCATCCATTATGATATCCCTCTAAATGAAATGGCTGTTTTAGCAAAGTAATTTTATTCAAGAGGAGTTGAAAAGAACCCCCCTCAAAAAAAAACCCCAAAAACAAACAAAAAAACACCAAAAAACCCACCAACCAAAAAAAAACAAAACCACCCACACCCAACCAAAAACCATGAAAAATCCAAAACCAAACAAAAAACAAACCTGAGACCAACCAACCACAACCCCCCCAAAAAAACCCAAAACAGACAGAAAGTGTTCTAGGATAATGCTTTTTTAATTGTTATTTTTATATCTTTAAAAACAAATCAAACCATTAAAAACATTATAGACATGTGCTGAAATTTTCTGTACAACAAATATGAAAACAATAAATTTTGTACATCATTTATTCAACAGTCACTTATTTGAAACATGTCAACTTTTCCCTTCTTAAGCAGGCCCCGAATGGGAAAAAGAGCAGAACAGAAAGGCAAGAGATGCAATTGCCACACAGTGGAGCTTTCAGTCTGAAAAGAGGATAGCTTTAGAGAAGCAACAGAGAGAGGAAACACTGACTGAAGACACAGACCTCAGCAATTATAACACAGCGAACATCAGAAGGAATGAGAATTATGAAAATAGTTCAGGCATTCAAGTCACCTTGGCCAAGAGAGACCCAAAAGGTAGCAGAGCATTACCTGTAATCCTACTCTTCCTGCAGAGATACTCTGCAAGGCGCATCAGGCGCATCCTGCCTATTCGCGTCCACACTAAGGCAAACTTTATGTTTACGCCACCTGAGGCCTTACCACCTTTCTCCTCCTATACCTGGGATCAGCAGGTCTTTTATTTCAAACTCTAATCTCTTCTCACAGTGAGCCAAGTTTTTGGAAAAGACAAATACTACAGCTGTTTTAAAAATAGGTAATTGTTGGATGATGACACAAGGGAAAATTTGGCACCTGCTTCCAACCTCAAAACAAGGGGACAGATAGGTTTGTTTTCTGTAAGAGTGCCTGGGTGGGGGTCAGGCAGAAGCACATTCCAGTCCATTCCAGCTTCTGATGTTCTGCTGCATTATAATGCAAGCACATGATCTAGTGTGGAAGATTCACCTCCCTCTGTGCTATACAACACAAGGACCTTCTGAATCGAGACAGCATTCAGCACCCTAAGGCAGCAAGCTCTTGGGAGACCTGGAACAACAAACATTGGCTCTGTGCTCTGCACCAGTGTGCAGTAATTACAAAATTAAGAGAGGAAAAAAAAAAAAAAAAGAACATGGCCATAAGGGACAGACTTTCCTCTCCCAGTTCCTTTGGAATGGTTCTGTTTGGTCCAAGTGGTTTATCTTTGTCATCTGACAGCAGCTTAGGAAGAACACTGGGTGAGGGATCCCCTATGTGAACTGCCAGTTTGGATGGAGCTGGGCAGGATCATTAACCTTGTGTTGTTTTTTGTGGGGTTTTTCATTTTTATTTTTTATTTTAACAGTATTTCAGAGAAGGAGAGCAAAAGAAAAATTCAAGAACACACAAGTGGCTGCTCCAAATAAAACCCCAAAACCAAAAGCTGAAGTGCACTGTGGTTTACCCTCCAGTTTTACTCATGCACAGCACAGCTGCACAACAGGTTGTACAAAATTCCTTTGGAAATTCCTGTGGATGCACAGTTACAGTAGTGCACCAGGAATTCCTACACTTTCCTTCAGCTGACAGTGGATTCTGCAAGGTTGCTAGGTTCCACTGCAGTGCCACATATACTCCTAGTATCTGCAGCTTTCTCTGACTCCACTAAAGCAAACAACCCCCACCTCCCCTAGGAAAAAAAAAATAAAAATCTCAAACAAAACCCAACAACAAAAAAAGCAGCAGAATTCCAGGGACTCTGGTTATTAAACCTTCATAGTTTTATAGCTATTCTATAGCATTATTCATAAACTTCATATTCCTCTGCAATGCAACCAGTGCAATGATCTGAAGACCAAAAAAAAAGAAAACCACACACACACGCCCCCCTCAACCAACACTACTTAAGAAGTCCTTCATTGGTAATGCCTTCCTAAGGCTAACAGTTATGTACCAGCAAAACAAATCCAGTCTAATCCTTGACTTGTAAAAATCAGCAACTAGGGGGTTCCTGCTTGTTTGTTCTGTTTCTAACAGGACCAGTTCAAACAGCAGCAGCAGTATATTGCAACTAATTATAAACCAGTTACATGAGATCAATGAGATGTGGGCAGGTAAGATGTGTCTCAGTTCTGAACAGCTAAAACAACTGAGGACTTGGTCTTTACAGCAGAATTTTGTGCAGTTTGTTTTGGTAGAAACAGTAAAGCCACTCAATCTGTCTGGGAGTGCTTGGACACTTGGAACCTCAGTTTCAACATTTTCACAGATTTGATGTATTTGAGGAAAAAACAACAATGATAAAAAGACACCAACCTGAGTAAAACTCTATTAGAATAGAGTGATCATTATTCAGTAAATCATATATTGCACCTTTAAATAAATCATTATAAACTGTATAAAAACAGGAATATCAGGTAGGAACAGGGAGGAGCTCTTCTGTCCTTCATACACACCCACACACAGCCCCACACACATCCACATTCACTTGCTCAGGTTTTTCACTACAGTTAAAGCTCGGAGTGACAGACTCCTTCTCTTCAGGCAGAGGCACCGAAACGTTAAGGCAGGGAACATTGGTGGTGAAATGCAAAAAAACAAAGCTCACCTCCAAACTTCTGGAGAGTCCTGCCAACAGTGCAACTACAGTTAAGTTTGACATAAGCCTTATTTAAAAATCTGTGTTCTCCTTATGAGTTTCAGTACAAAAATATAATCTCTGATGTCTTTTTTTTTTTTCTAGAGTAGCAACTAGAAAAGGCACAATTTCCAAGTATAAATGTCCATTTGAAGGAGCTGTTCGTGCTCCTTTTTAAATAAAAAGGAACACAGGGAAAAAAAAAAAAATTAAANGAGTTTCAGTACAAAAATATAATCTCTGATGTCTTTTTTTTTTCTAGAGTAGCAACTAGAAAAGGCACAATTTCCAAGTATAAATGTCCATTTGAAGGAGCTGTTCGTGCTCCTTTTTAAATAAAAAGGAACACAGGGAAAAAAAAATTTAAAAAAAAAAAATCAGAGAGGCACAGATCTATTAGCTAAGTAACCAGATACAGTAGATAAAATATGTTCCTGAAACTTAATTAAATATATTAAAACAGCCCACAAGCCTGGTGTCTGTAAATGAAATCATATAAAACTGTAATAAAAAGATTGTGTTATTAATATTTAAACTCTAGTTCACTGTTCACGCTGCAAACGCTACCTCACCGATCAGTACTGTTAAATTCCCAAAGAAAAGCAGGGTTCCTCTGTTAAACAGTTTTGCTTGGTTGTGGGTTTTGTTAAATATCAACCTGCGGCTCTTGCCAGCATCTTGTTTTTTTCCTCCCGTAGGTCACATCTTCACACAGGGCAGAGCTGGAGAAGCCAGACATGAGACACTGCACACAGTTCCAGAAAACACAAGCAGAACATCTCCCTTCCCTAGGCACAGGTCACACCTTCTTTCTGGAGACACTGCCTTCCTGCCAGGCTATGCATGGTAGCCATTGGCCTTCCCAAAGCCTGGTCCAGGTGTGAAATTCTCATAGATTGCCATTGCTGTCACATTCTGGTAAATAAGATCAGTTTTCTTGTCTTTCTGGGATCTAATAATATCCATAACACACTGGTTCAGGAAGACGTACTGGTCCTGATGGGGAAAAAGAGAAGATAATCCTTTCTTAGCAAATACCTGATTTTGAAAGCAATCCTCCTGAATATAGGTTTTGAGTTTTAGATGCACTGCAATGATGTTATCAAGAATATTTTTAGAAGTTGTAGTTGTATGCGCAGTTCATAGAAAATAGGGCTGGGAAAGGATCTTATGATGTCATCTGATAACTTACCCAGGGCAGTTTAGGCTGGACTTTAGGAACAAGTTCTTCCCCAAAATGGTTGTGAAAGCCTGGAACAGGCTGCTCAGGGCAGCCCATATCCAAAGGGGTTTCAAAGCCATGTATATGTGGTGCTGAGGGACATGGTTTAGCGGTGAGCTGGCAGTGCTGGGTCAATGGACTCAATGATCTGAAAATTCTCCTCCAATCAAAATGATTTATGCATCAGCACCCCATAAAGAACCAGGATCAAATTTACCATCATGCCTAACACCTTCTGAAAAGGCCTTCATGATGGAGGCTGTACAGCCTTTTCCAAATCAGTTTGAGTATCTCACACACCCTTTTGGACCAAAGTTGCAATTCCAACAGGAGCACAAAAGAGAAGATGGACATTATGACTACCTGACTCAAGAGAACCCTAGGTCACCACTGTAAGGATAAAACCACCTGGGTAAAACAAGCTGCAAAGCCCAATTTCTTCTTCAGCTGCAAATGCCAGTCCTGCAAAACTCTCTGTACAGAGATTGCTTGGACATACTACAGCTCCTGGCTGCAGCTACTTCTGTGGGAGATGAGGCAGGAAGGAGGGCAGTTAAACCAAGAGCAATTTCAGATGGCTCGTTAGCATCTTGAGTCTGCTCTGCCCAGACTGAGCCTTACCTCAGTCTGCACCATCAGCGGCCGGTGCATGCGAAGGTCGTACACCACCCCGTATACATCCACAGTGCTCTCCATCTCCATCTGCTGGATCAGGCGGTCAATGGCGATGAACGTCCCTGTCCTCCCAACGCCAGCACTGCAACGACACAGGGAAGCTCTGCACTGCACGCTGGCCAGTGAGCCTAGTAAGATGCTCTCCATTATTTCAGTGGCACAGGTCTCCTGCCGCACCAAGTGGGAGCGAGAACGCACTTCTGAGCTTCCCTGCCTTGTTTTTACACAAAACCATAAAGAAGAGAACTGGAAAAGGCAACTTTTTCATCCCAGTTTTTTGACTGAGAGAAACAGCCCAAGTCTAGTGACATTTGTAACACATCATTTGCTACCTACAGAGCACTGCTGTATTTCTGAGGCAGAAATGTACAAAACAGGGCAAAGGTTTTCACTGGGCAGAGCAAATCACCCTTAAGCCAAGGGACTTAAAAAGACTGTTTTTTCTTTCCCCTTTTCTTTTTTTGTTTGTTTGAGGATTTTTTGGTATGTGTGTATTTTGCTGCTGTTGTTTGGTTTTTTGTTGCTGTTGTTTTGGTTTACACTGAAGAGCTTTTTAAAAACCCAACCAAAACTGCATCCAACACACACACACACACACACTTTCTGCCCACCTGCAGTGCACCAGCGTAGGAGAGTCAATTGGATTCTGACTGCTGTATTCATGAACAAGGTGTCTGAAGTTGATGAGAAGGTCTGTTGTCTCTGGCACTCCATGATCTGGCCAGGAAGTGAAGTGGAACTGACGCACTGTGTGGCTCTCTGGTGTGTTGGACTAGAGAAAGATACACATAATAAGAGAAAACTGGCTTCAGAAGAGCAACAGTGAGGTTTCCTGACCTATATTCAGTCAGTGTGTTCAAAGCCTTGCATTAAAACAATCCACTCTCATCTTTTTCCCCTCAGATAACTTTAAATTTGATCAGGAAAGATTTCTTTGCGGCAAGAGTGGTCAGGCACTGGAACAGGCTCCCCAGGGAAGTGGTGGAGTTGCCATCCCTGGAGATGTTAAAAAAAATGACACATGGCACTTCAAGACATGGTTTAATGGGCAGGGTGGTGTTGAGACTTGATGATCTTAGAGACCGCTTCCAACTTCATTGATTCTATGATTCTAACCTTTATTAAAATTCTGGTAATCTGTCACCCTAGTGCTGTTTGGTTTGTGAACTGACAGTGATAAGATAAACCACTTCTGCAGGTATTTCTGCACTGCCAACTAATACCTGAGGTGGTACTCACCTTTTCTACTGTGAAGTCCCTTATTGTCCATTCTGGAAGGACAATCTCTGAGACCATGGTCACAATAATGTCACCATAGCTCTTGGACTGCTCATCTGGCCAGTACTGCTCACATTTTGTCTAAGGAGAGAGTTGCAAGGTTAGACAGATCACACACAGTAGTGAAACAACTGACCATTACTTTTAGATAAAAGCACCACCAGAGGCAGGGTTAAGACACAACACCTGTCCCAATGGCCTATCCCAGAGCAGTTCTACTCAAGTAACTCTTTAGGGAGAAGAATTCACCCTTAAAAACAGAGACTTGATGACCCTCCTGTGCAAATCTATTCAGTCAGATATAGTAGTCAGTAGATAGAAAAGTGAGAAGAAGCTAAAGAAAACCTTATTTAATTTAAAAAACAATCTTCCATTGAGGGGGTAGTTGTCAAAAGTAAGTTGTCAGCCTCTACCCTTCTAAGGTATCAACAACCTAAAAGAGAGTCATCTGTCTTCAAGAAACAGTTTGGTTTTAATGCAGACATACCCGGGCTTGTTCAACACACTTGGTCAACATAACAATGGAGTAGATGTTCTTCTCCCAAACCATGTGCCAGAAATCTTCTACTGTATTGGGCAAAGGACCCTGAGCAGCAATAAAAGCCTTCTTGGAGTTGTAGCCCTAAGGAGGAGAAAAAAAAACCTCCAAAATAAATATATAAACAGACACCACCATCAGTGAGACAAATTAATCAACTGTAAACATTATTAGGAGCTGTTAAACCCATATCCTAACAACACACATTATATTTCCTTCCAACTAATGAAGCAACTTACAGGCATATAGTTTGCATTGATATAATCACCAGTTGCAGGGCTTTGATCTGAAAGTTTCACACGAGAAATATCATCTGTGGAAATCGAAAAAGGGGGAAAATAAAAGGATTAATTTTATAACTAGAATGTTCCAACAGCATACTGCTTACTGAATCCAGGTTTCCTAATTTAAAGGTGGTTTAGAACAAAGTGTATTTTAGGAATAAAATACAACACTAGGAATCATAAATAGCATTAGTTTAGAATTTTTATAGCAGAAGTTTTCAGAAAAGTGAGTGGCCAGGATAAAGATGCAGAATACTCAACACATTACTATTTTCATGAAATATGGCTTGGTTTTGCTTATATTTTTTGAATTGACTATAGTTTAATTACTGGAGAAAGGTAGTTTTCTGCTGCCACTGTAGCTGAAGTTTTCCTTCAAAACATCCCTCAGTACACATCACTGTTCTCCATCCAATCCCTCCTTACACCCTGGTACACTGAGGTGCCTGTAGACAGCTTGGCTGGGCTGAGTTCATCCCTAAAGCTGCCCAGTAGGCTCTTAATACTTCTCCTAGCTCTGCACATTTACCTGTCCTATAGTCACCTGTTAACCTGCTGCTTTTTCAATTTGCACTACAAGTTTCTTATATGTATAATTAAAATTGTTTAATTAAGACAAAGTACTACTAAAGGAGATTAGACAAACCCAAGGTTTTTCACCTAAAAACTCAATTAGTATAAGATACAAACCCAAAGAGAGTAGTAACTCACATGGTAAGACATTGTTGTATCTATTTTTTCCCCTGTTCTCAGCAAGTTCAGCAGCAAATTTAGGCTGATGAACGCCAGCAGACTTGAGTTCCTACAATAAAAGAAGGGTTCATGAACACTGGGTCTTGATTTAGGAGTCACACAGAAACACATGACAAACAGAAAAATGCTTCAGATGCTCTTGGCCTTTGCTGCAAAAGTAGGCATCTTGGACTGGGATAGAGGAAACAAAAATCATCTTTTTACAGGAGTGGAAGGGTGACAGTGGCACACTTGATGGGGAAGGGATGAACACAGAATGCAGGAACAGCAGCATGTTTAAATCCTAGAGGTGGGTTTTAAAAGCCCAGAAGTACATGGCAGTGACATTAAGGGCACAGTCATTGTCACCCCAAGGTAGTTACGCTCCTTGGTATAAAGTTTGCAGACACTACAGGGAGAAGGAGTGAAAGGACTGAAGGAATCAAAATCCAAGAAGGGGACAAGGAAGAGCATAAGCCTGCAAAGGACAACCAAAAGGGACAGAATTGGATTTGGAAGGGAGAAAGTCAATTAATAGCTTCAAGAAGATGAAAATACTCAGATGCTTTAAAGAGTAGACATGACAACACACAACCCCTTCCTGACACTGGATTCTTGTCCTTTGTACCTTGTAAGAATGGGGCTATAGCACACTCCCTATAACTGCTGCTCCTCTGACTGCTCCTTTGAGCTATTCACAGGTATAGTTTTCAAATCACACCTACACCTTAAAGCAAGAGACCTGTCTTGCTATGTAGAAAAACAAACTCAAGATACAAAAAACAAAGGGCAGAGCTTTCCCTAGGCTGACCCTGTAGTGTGAATCGGGAGGGACTTCGGGAGGTCCTGTCTCTGGTGGGAGCTCAGAGCAGCAGGCCATGCTGTAAACTCACAGGTAGAGAGAATGGTTCTAAATGTGAAGTGTTTGTCATGCGCTTCAACTAACTTTGGAGTTTAATCAGGGCAGGGAAGGCTCTGCACATGGCTTAATAATCTCTGTAATGTGAAGCTCCCTTCTCCCCTTCTGTAAGCTTAGTGCATGCTCCATGGGAAAGCTGATGTGTATTTCCAAAAACCTCCATTGTGAAGCTCTCTCCACTAAGGGCACATACCTCATACTCTTCAGCAAACCCACAGTTGGAGTCAGCTTGCTGCTTCTTAAAGTAGGACTCAAAGTTCTCCACTTTAATCAGTTTTGATCTAAAATGAGAAAAGCCATGTGTTGGAAACTTAGCAGGTAAATAACCCATGAATTCAGTTAATGTGTTAAAAAGTGTGCTTTACTTACTTCTTGATTCTTCAGGGGAGGGTGAGGGGAAGAAAAAAAGGTTGATTAGACACATGCAGCTGTATTTTTCACTATGTGAATATAAGAATGAAAGTATGACTGTTAGTAGCAGCCATGAAACTGTATTTACAGGGGGAAGGGTATCAAGTACAGCATTTAACTGATCTGTTAAACCAAGCAGAGAACACATCCTTTGGCAGAACATCACAGGTGGTCTCAGTCAGCCCTTTCCGTGCTCCCACCAGACAGGCCCCAGTCCCCTGGTGTATTTTATGTCAGCTATCAAAGCATATCCAGGTGGGACTTCATGGAATGCTCCAACCATGTCTTTCCATCAGCAGGGAAATCGGTGCAAGGGCCAGTAACATGATTCATGTGCACTGCCTGTGACTTCCACTGTACTGTGGCTACCCTCCCATGGCCAGCTTTTACAATCTCAACATTATCTGAATTAATGGCTCAGCACAAAGTACTCATAAAGCACTGGAAAATCCAGGCCGTGCTGCACAATTTTGCCTGTGTGCACATTAGCAACAATTTGGATGTGCACAGAAGCCTGCATTTCATTCAGACTTCCACACAGAGCATTTCTGTGTCTAATAGCAAATCATGAAGCAAGCCCTCAAATCCCTGCAGCAGTTCTAGAAGCCTTGAAGATTATTTTCAGTCTGCAGGCTGGAAAAATGAAATTCCATGAGGAATTAACCCTGCAAAATGCTATATAAAACTGTACAGAAAACAAGTATCAGGGTTCAGAGTAAGTTCTGCAAATATCACTTGAGTTTAGAAAATGTGTGAAAGATTATGGACTTACTTAATTGGAGAAAAGGACACTTCAGTATTTCTTTTATTTTCCCTGTAAGGTGAAAGAAAACAACATGAGAGGTTCACAGCAGAATGTAACGGAATGCAGGTGAGATTTCTGACGACAGCTACTTCCTGTGCCTGGTCAGAACAATTTCTTTTAAAGCATCTTAGCCTGTGCAACAAACCCTCCTGAGGGAAACTGCACACCTGGAGAAACAAAATCCCCCATCCTTCATCCTGTGATGTTGTGCAGTGGGGCTGCTGCTGTTGGGAGCAGTGTAATGCCTGAACACAAAGCACACAGCTTGGTGGAAGAACGTCTAGGAGATCTGTATCACCAGCTAACATCTCAGGAGAACTGCCCCCAACCCCAGAATTGCTGCAGCAGGTGTTCAACAGGAAAGTGGTAGTTGAATAATAATAAGTGTTCCCAGCTTGAGAAGAAGTTCTTCTCACTGTCTGGACTCCCTTGTAGAAACTGCAGCAGTTCATGGAGGAAATGAAGACAACTGGACTAAGGGCCCTGCAGCTAACTTTAGAAAGGATGTAGCACATGATCAGAAGAAAAAGCCTTTGTGGACTCTTAAATCCTATATTATTTGGAAAAACCTGGAAACTCACCAGCTCAAACTCTAGGTAACTCCACTCTCTGGAAACTCCTGAATGGAAGTTTCAAGTGAAGGGCTATTAAGTAATTAAAAGGCATAACTAAAAATAAACCCCTCTAAGACACAATTACATGTGTTTTTCAGTGCAATAATTTGTGATGCTTGCTCACTTCTGACTGAACTACATCAGCATGCATCATTTCAGAAGATCTAAATCTTAACTCCTCAGTTTGTAACTATGAGGTTGAAGAAAGCCATTTAAGTAGTTAGCTACATCAACTCTAACCTGTGACATACAAACAAGATTAACAAAATTTATTTTAAAACATCGGGACAGAGGTGTATAAAACAGAAAAAGAGGCTTTTTGTTAGGAGAAAGATACAGAAGTACAATGCTGATGAACACCTTACCCTCTCCTTTTCCAGAAGATGAAACCCCCTATAGCTGCTACAGCAAATACACCTAAAAGGCATCCAATGACAGCTCCAGCAACAACACCTGGTGAAAGAGAACAAGTACTCACTACTCATTTACTTCTTCAGTTGTGATCTAATTTAACACACTACAGGAGAACCTCACAAGTGACAGAGCACACTCAGCTCTACTAAACATCCTGTCTTTACTGTGCCCTTTGGCAGTACTGGTATTGAAAGCTCATTAATAATAATAAACCAAAAATGGTAAATTAATAAAAGTGTTAGGATTAATGGAGCACTACTTGCACTCCAACACGCCCACTTCTAATACTGGGATTAAAGGACCACTATTTGCATTCCAACACACCTGTTCCTAGTATTGGGATTAAATGACCACTATTTGCATTCTAATACACCTGCTTCTAATATTGAGATTAAAGGAGCACTATCTGCATTGCAACACACCTGCTCCTAGTATTGGGATTAAAGGACTACTATTTGCATTCCAATACACCCACTTCTACTTTAACAGAACTATTAAAACATCAGGTGCTTTTTGCTACTTGCTTCTGTACCCAAGTCTTGTTATGCCATCTAACCCCTTTTAATATGCCATGAACAGCACAGCTTTTGGTAGAATTCGTACATGGGAAAATGAGGACAGCCCCCAAAACAGCAAGGCATGAATTCAGAGATCAGGGTCATTGCAAAGCTAGACAGAGATAGTCCATCACAAAGAAACCAATGGGTGTTTTGCTGTCATGAAATCTGCCTAAGAACTGAGAAATCTTCATGCACTGTGTATGTGCCAGCTGCCAGTCCTGTATTTGCCATCTACTATACCTGGATCCTGGGGTAGCAATACTGCCTCAGAGCAAGGTGAAAAAGACACATAACTCTCTTCTCCCACAATGATTTCAGCTGCGGTAAAGGTTATATTAGTGAAACCTGCAACACTTGCCCTGTGAAGAAGGGAGAAGAAAACAAAAGAACCCCAATGGGTAAATGACATGGTTTGAACAGCCTCAAGCGAGACATGTAACCTTCTCATTAGATAGTCTTTTAGTGCAGCAAACCCAGCCAGTGGTGTGAAATAGCTACCTGTATGACTGAAGTGGAACCAAGGGCCCATTCTCGTAGCCGTACACCTTTCTCCCGTCGCCCACACGAACGACGTTTGTGCCGTTCTGAGAACGGAAAGCAGCTGACTTTGTCTGCTCTGTATTTATGATGTATGTCACGTAGGCAACTGCTGTCTTCTTGAAATCTTGGTACGTGTTGTTCAATTTAGACTGCAAAGACTCACAATCTTCAGAAGAAAAACAAGGATAGATGTACACAGAATCAGTGGGTGATGACAAGAGATTGATATTCAAGTCTGCAGTTTTGGGGCAGTTGAGGAGGAATGGGGAAAAGCAATTTTCTCAGTTGATTTATTATGAGTGACTGAAGGAGCTGGGGCTGCTTAGTTTGAAAAAGAGGAAGCTGAGGGGAGACCTCAGCAGCTACCTGAAAGGACGTTGTGGAGAGGTTGATGCTGGTCTCTGCTCAGAGGTAATTAGTGATAAAACAAGAGAGAATGGCCTCATGCTGTGACTGGGTAGGTTTACACTGGGCATTAGGAAAAAAAAAAATTCCTACCAAGACTGGTCAGGCACTGGAATGAGCTGCCCAGGGAGGTGGTGGAGTGACCAACCCTGGATGTGTTGGAATTTGGTTTAGGATGAACCTTGTAGAGTAGGGTTATCAGTTGGACTTGGTGATCCTTTTCCAACCTGAATGTTTGTGTCATTCTGTGACTACATATAGAGGGAGATATTATAGGCATTTCTTGGGCATATATTGTATGGAAAAACAAAAAGACCTACAGTCAAACTGCTTCAATATAAGTTTCCAGTGTTAAGATAAATGATAAGCATAAGTCAAATCCCACTTGAATGAATCTGTCTTCATTGGCTGCCTTGTTCTTCCAGCACTGGGGCAAAAATAAAAAGAACTCAAATCTACACTGCAAGAGTTCCTTAATTTCATGATTTATCACTAAATATTCACCAAGGGAAGATGTTTCTCTCTTCTGATGTTCAATCTCGCATGGCATGTAACATTGACAATGCCATTCAAGTCTTCCACCTGCACTCCATCTCTTTGTTAATAAAGTTTTAAGTAAAATCTGAAAGAAATCCCTCTTTTTAAAATTCTTTTTAACTTCTTACCAGAGATATCTTCCAGCTAAAGGAGGAAAGGGATACTACACGTTCTTGTGACAGGAATCACTGGCAAATCAAGATGGCAACAGCACAACAACCACAGATAGGAAACATACAAGAATAAGCCAGGCTGTAAAAGGCTGAGTGAAATCCATGGCTTTCTGAAAACAGAGTGATCTGACCTCAGGGGAGCAAGGTATTTGCCTCACGATTTTTGAAAGGTGATTGAAAATACTGAGCCAGCTTTTTCTTTATTCATTTAACACTTAAGAGTTTCAGACATAATGGTGTCTGATAATTGTTTCACATGGCTCCAAGAAGAGTGTCATAACTTCTTACCTTGCCCTGCTGTGATCATTACTGCATAAAATTTTAATGGTCCATTCACCGACTCAAAATCAGAGAATTCAACAGATAACGAGCTGTGACTGATTGCCTTCACTATAGGATGTTCTTTTGGAACAGGTGGGTCTACAAACAGAAATAACAGTTTTTAGCACCTTAATGACTGATAAAGTTTTCCAAACAAGAAAATGCTCTAATGCTGATACTGTTCATTCATACGATTCACATTTATTATGCATCACAGGAGGCTCTGCGTGAATCTAGTGTTTTATCTGTCGGCTGATAATGTACAGTATATCAAGTCTGTTATGCTGCAACCATGAAGTTAATATTTTGCTTCTATGAATATTTATTTTCAAATTATCGAGCTTACCAGTAATGCTTGTGTTGCACACTGCATGCACTTCAGAGCTTACACCAGAACCACTTGAAAGAGTTACAATAGTAACATTGTAGGTGCTGAAATAAGCTAAAGATGTGATGTTGAAGTTATTCTCCGAGCCTTCGCTCATGCAGAGTGAAGCATTTTCTTCTTTTACCCATTCGTCCTTAGATATTTTAATTGTAAAGCCAGAATTGTTACCGAAAGGGCATTTCCATTTCAGCACTAGGGAAGGTTGCTTGGACACTGGTTCGCACTGAAATGAATTCACTGAGGCAGGAGCTACACAGAAAAAAAAAAAAAAAAATAAAGAGTAGTAAGAAATCAAGTACTCTAGTCACTAGGAAAAGCTGTCTGTTTATACGTTCTACGTATAACCATGGGATGCCTTTCCACTTTTGAAAAGATAAAGCTACTGTCTACTAGGGCATCCTACCTGACGAAGAAGAGAAATACATAGCACACTAAGGACACAGATCTCTTAGTGCTCTCTAGCCCCTCTGCAGACAGCTTCACAGAGAAAAACTTTGGTGGCATATCCATTGAGATCAGCACAGTTTTCAAAATACAGAATATCCCCCTCTGAACATTTTTAGAGCAGTACACAGATTAATGCTAATTTCTGTATAATTGCATAAAACGCTTTATCAGCCAGCAAATAAGACAATGAGCATAAGGTCTGCGTAGTGAATGCACAGCAGCAGTCATCCTTAAGAGCAGCGACTGTGGCATGTCTGTGTGCAGAGGCACAGCTTGGACAGCCGCACACCACAGTACTGCCCACAACCCCAGTGCTGCCCACAATCCAGCTGCACTCACAGGGGCTCTATAGGGTGAAGTTCCCCAAGAACAATGCACTCCCTTCAAAATAAAGACCTGAGGGCCTCATCCACAAGGCAGATAAGGAAATGAGCCCTCCACAGCATCCCCACCCACACATGAATATTGCTGATGGCAGCTAGGCAGTGAGAGAACGATACTGTATTTCTACCCTTGGGCAGGTGGGCAGAGCTCTGAGATGCACAGCAAAATACAACCCAGCAGGACCAGGGCTACAAGAAATGGTGACTTACTTGTGTACAGAGCTATGGACACTCCTTCTCCTTCAGTCTGACTCTCATTCACTCCTGCAAACACTGTGAAAGTGTACAAGGTCCCAGGGACTAACTCAGTGATTTCAGCCTCGGGGGCACTGAACGTCAGGTTCCTGGCAGTGGAGCCATTTACAACCTCTATCCTGTATGTGTAGGAGCTGGAATTGCTGTCAGTCACTGTCCATGTCAAGTTGACAGAAGTCTCCCCAACATACTCTGCCCTGAGATCCTGAACTGGGCTGGGCCCTGTGAAAGACAAGACAATGAGATCTCAACCTGCGAGAACATTGTAATTGTTTGGGAGTTACCCCCCCACACACTCTATGAAAATCACCCAGACTAGACTCAGCCAGCTGGAAGTTAAGGAATGAAGCTCGATTTACAGTTTAGCACAATATACAAGCAGAGATATACAGTATATACAGGAATATTTACAGAAATATACAAGTTTAAGGTAATACAGACACACAACTCCCCTCCCAGAAATCAGAGTCCCCAGGAGGGGCTCCCAATCACTCTTCTACCTTCTTTCCCCCCCTCTACCTTATTTTCAGGGTCTGCCTTATGTGCAAGGTGAGTTAGAAGGATGGGTATGGGGGAGTTAGAAGCAGAATGATTAGTTGGGTTACACAGCTGCAAAAGCCCAGGGAGAAAAACACACTGACTCCAACAGAGAGAGACTCTCTGTCTTATGTATGCTTGTGTCCTTGTTTTTATACATCTCAGTAAGCCCACGAGTAAAGCAGACATCACCATTGTTTGCTTTACACAGCCCATAATCTATTTTTTTTTCATTAAAATATTTCAATTAGCCTCAAAGCAGCAAAAACATCTGCTCACATAGGTGGCCAGAAGAAACAGAGGCACACCACTGCTTCAGTCTCTTCACATCACTCATTGTTCAGACTGCAGGAGCACTCCAGGCAGCTAAGAGAGAACTGAAGACAGGCATGATCAGAGGGCTGGAACATCT
>VWYK01068541.1:1150-16675 GCA_013399775.1 Semnornis frantzii
TCATGTGGATTTTGGGGCCTCAAAAGCTCTGAAATATGGTACTTGAAATACAGTTCTTAAAAGTTTCATTGCTCTGAAAGAACCATGCTGAAGAGTTCTCTAATTCAAAGCTAAGGAATTTTCCTTCAGAAAAAAAACTTCTAAAGCTCTAGAAATGCCGAAAGAAACCTTTTAGGAGAGACAACTGTTGATTTTGTGGAAATGGAACAACTAATTCTTTTCATTCCAATAGGCTAGAGAGGGGGAAACACAGGGGGTAGCTGTAACACCTCACAACTGTCCCAAAACCCCACCATATAAGGGATTTTAGCACTTACATAGTTATTGGGAAAGTATGTACACTATAGGATATATATAGAGTATATATATATATATAGTGTGTGTGTGTGCGTGTATATATATACACACTACATATATTATATATAGAATATATACTGTCTATATAGTATAGTGTGTATTGACCTGAACAGCCTGGAGAGCTGAGTCAAGTGGAACCTCATGAAGTTCAACCAGGGCCAGTGTAGAGTCCTGCACCTGGGGATGAATAACCTCCTACACCAGTACAGGTGAGGGGAGACCTGCTGGAAAGTAGCTCTGTGGAGAAGCACCTGGGAGTGCTGATGGACAACAAGTTCACCATGAACCAGCAATGTGCTCTGGTACCAGGAAGACCAATTGTCTCTTTGGGTGCATGAAGGACAGTCTGGCCAACAAGTCAAGGGTAGTTCTTCTTTCCCTCTACTCTGCCCTAGTGAGACCAACACCTGGAGTACTGGGTCCAGTTCTGGGCTCCTCAGTTCAAGAGATACAAGTAGCTACTGGAGAGAGAGAGAGTCCAAGAGAGGCTGCAAAGATGCTGAGGGACCTGGAGCATTTCTGTGAAGAGAAAAGAGCTGAGAGCCTGAGGCTGTTGAGCCTGGAGAAGATCAGCTTGAGAGGGTATCTGATCAATGCTCAGCAAGAGCTAAACAGTGAGCAAGAGGATGGAGCCAAACTCTTCTCAGAGGTGGCAGTGACAGGACAAGGGGCAATGGGTAGAAACTGGAATCCAATTGAGGGTGAGGAGAAACTCTGTTGGTGTGAGGGTTCTGGAGCCCTGGACCAGGCTGACCAGAGAGGTTGTAGAGCCTCCTCTGGAGAGATTCCAAACCCACCTGGACACTGCAATCCTGTGGTTTAGCAGTGATGTTGAATGATCTCCGGAGCTTCCTTCCAACCCCACCATGTTGGGATTTGGGGATTCTGTGATAACAGGAGCGCAGCTTTGACTCTTCTTAAGAGAAAAAGACAAATCTTCTGAGTCCCACCTTTAACTGTGGTGACTACCAGCAGTAATTAGAAGAACCAATTAGACCACTAGCAATTTTCCTTTTCGAATGGGTAAGTCGAGTGGGAAGACGTGTGGCTGTCACCATCCTGGCAGGACAGTGTTGACACAACATGGGACCATTTTATCAAAAATTAATCATATCAACATTGCTCTCAATCTGTGGGAAATAGGAGTTCAAAATAAAAACAAATGCATTTATGTAAACTGTTCTCTCAAATAGACTACTTATGCCTATTTACATAATGAATCCATCACTTATCACCCTCAGGAGATTGGATAATTAAGCATCGAACAACTTACATTTATTCATGTACTTCCAAGAATGAATGAATTATCCCTTTTTGCACAAACTGAATGTTCTCCTGATTAGTAACAGGAGGGCAGTGATGGGATTTTGCGATGGGAAAATGTTGCTTGTTTTCTTTAAAAACAAACAGAACAAAACAGACAAGAAATTGATCTTTACACTCCAGTACATAAAGAAGCCGCCTTTGGTTAAAAGTCAATAAAAGTGATTTTTAGCAACTTTATTAGCTGTGTGAATGTTCTTGAGACAAATTCATACAGGAAAGCTGGGCTCCTTTTCTTGCATTATTTTTAGAAGAAATTTCTGTGTAATTTATCTAAAAGTCTAAGCAGCTGTTTGAGCAGAGTTTGCTTTGCCAGATGTAGAGTTTTCCATGCAGGTGGCTTTGCTGGAGCTACTCACCTGCAGTTTCTCTACAGTCAATGTGAGGAGTTTGTCTTCTCTGGCACTAACTCACTCTATCCCACACCATGCCCAAGCCAGACATGGTGATCCAGGGCCCTGTGTGGGCTCTGGAGGGAATTGAGGCACCAGCTTTGTTAGGTGGTACCAGCCCTCATATCTCTGAAGTTGAGATGTCATTCCATCCCCAAAGGAGTGGGAAAGAAATGCCCTTGGCTGCTCTCAAATCCAAGACCTGGGAGGGACACTCATCATGAAATACCCTGCCCTGGCTTCAGGAGAGTATTGAGGTATTTACAGGAGCGAGGGCACTTTGGGCTGCATCTGAACTCCTAATCCCTCTGAGATGCTGGACCAGACTCTGACTTGAGATTATTTCCCCCCCACCTTCAGGTTAAGCTTTGATTTATTCTGTATATCCTCATGATCTAAAGAATCAACTACTTTGAACAACCTCACCTAGTGAAAGATGTCCCTGCCCATGGCAGGGAGTTGGACTAGGTGATCTATGAAGGTCCCTTCCAACCTGACCTGTGTAGTAGTATAGTAGTGGTAGTGTGTCTTACAAACACAGAATATATCTCAGTTATTGAAGGAAAGACATTGCAATTTTTAGTTGTTTTAATAGCTCCTTTCACTGCAAGGTTGGGACCTACCTCAGGGAGTCATAGCCTGTAGCCTTCAAGAGTAATGACAGGAGAGGGCTTGAGGTGCTAAATTCTTTCATACTGCTAGAAATATCATTATGTCTTTTTATGACTTCGAAAACAGTATTATTAATTTAGGAGGGAATTTACAATAAAATACTTCCTGCAGTAGTGTGCCCAAGGTCCTGAGGATTTATAAATTACATTCAGAACTTGAATTATTGCAGACACGAAATAAAGCTGAGAGATGAACATTTCTACCTAGCTTTAAAAATCGTTTTATTATTCACATTAATTAAGCTTACAAACCTTAGAGGGATGCTGCATTGTGGTACCTCTTTCTGAGGGACACCAAACTCCTAAGATGTCCCATGGGGGCCAGCTGGGCAACAGTGGGTGGCACCAGAGTTGGACTGAGGCAGAACCAGCTCTTGATGATGTTTTTCATAGGTTATGAAGCCAGAAGCCTCATTCCAATAACCTGCTCTGAGCTGATGTGTGAGCTGTAGGAATTCTCTGGGTTAATTAATTATGAAGAATTTTAATCATGTTCATTAACAGCTCTTATGTAGTTAATTAATAACATAAACATTTTTTAATAGCATGGCTGACTTTCCTATAATTCCGGGTTGGTGTTCAGATAATGAAGTTTTGGGACTGAATGAGGAACAGTCTTTGGGGGTGTGTGATGGACAGTCCTTGAGGCTGAGTGTTGGACAATCCTCGGAGCATTGATTCGAAGGCAAGAATTTGTACATCAGACTTTCTTTGAAGTTCATCTTTCTTTTGCTCCAAAGAGTTTCATCTGGGTTCAGCGTCTCTCTAGAGAGACCAAGCTGCAGGGAAATGCCCTCAGGGGAGGTTCAAGTTGGACACAAGGAACAATTTCTTCCCCTAAAAGGTGGCCAAACCTTAGAACAGGCTGCCCAGGACAGTGGTGGAGTCCCCATTCCTGGAGTGGTTTCAAAGCTGTGTAGATGTGGTGCTGAGGGACATGTTTTAGTGATGGCCTGGCAGTGTTAGGTTAATAGTTGGACTGTGTGTTCCTAAGGCTCTCTTCCAACCAAAACCTGTGATTCTATGATTAAAAATATATTACCTCATCCCCTAAGCAGAACCTAAGCAATACAACCATTAGCTCCATACTCTATTTTAGCAAGGCAAGATATCCATGAAAAAATGTAACAATGATGTAGGGCGGCAACAACAACGTACTGCAAACTGTGTTTTCTTTAGATTGAAGGAAAAAGATCTAATTAATGATATTAAGCACTTTTTAAAGTGTGAAATCTGTTTCTGTAGCATGAGCAAAGGCAGGCAGGCGACCGACATTTACTATGTAAATTATCTCCACGCAGTGCTAAATCAATGAGGTTTTCTCCATAGATGCTCATTCCAGGTTGCTCCCTGTAATGACCTCAATTATACATGTCTTCATTGGGAAATTATGATTGCCTTTGGCGGGCTGCAAATGACAGCAGAGGAGAAGATTTCCATGATAAACCAGCACAACAAGTAATACCTGCTGGCATTAGTATGCACAGCCTGCAAAGGTGCAGAGCAACGCCAGCTCAGCGCCTTCAGAAGAGAAAATGGGAGCAGAGGGGCTGAGGAAAATGTTCAACAAGATCTTGACATTTTTAACAAGAGAAGGAATTAGTCAGACTTCACGTTCTCAAATGTGCCGCCGTGGGACCTGCTATTGCAAGGAATTTAGTGTAAGAACATCAGAATGGCTACACCAGGGTCACCAAAGGGCCACAGAGCTCTCTCGGACTGAATATAACAGCAGAGAGAAAAGATGTGAGACACAGAGCTGAAAGATCTTTTCTCTCAAGCACCTCTTGGTACCAAGCACTGCACACATGGAGGAATCCCTCCACCCTTCTGAGTGGAAGAGATGGGCTTGAAGAGCCCTGTTTTCTAAAGCCAGACAGCTTTCTGGAGCTAACATCACCAAGGCTTCACCATCGCTTTTTCCAGAGTCAGTGCTGACCTTGATCTTGTTCTGCATTTGGTGCAGGACCTGATGGAAGATTACTGTAGACATCAGGAAGACGTTCTTCACCGTGAGGGTGGTGGAACACTGGAACATGTTGCCTGGGGAGGTGGTGGAGGCCCCATCCCTGGAGACATTTCAGGTCAGGCTCTGACCTGGGGCTCTGAACAACCCGAGATAGTTGCAGATGTCCCTGCGTACTGCAGGAGGATTGGACTAAATTACCTTGGAAGTCCCTGCCAACTCAGTGCATTCTATGATTTTGCTTCAGGACCTCTGATAAAAGAGACGCAGCTCTCCCCATTCCTCCTTAGAGGTGATGATTGCACCTGATGTACACTTGATGGGAGCTTTACCCCCATCTTGAACAGTTACGAGTCAACAGTGACAGCATTCTATTCATGGAAATATAGGATCATAGGCTCATTATCTTCCAATTAGCCTCAAACCAGCACAATTACACTGGGTTAGAAGGAACCTCTAGAGATAATCTAGTCCAACCCCATTCTCTGAAGATAGAGCAGTTGGCAGGAACCCTTTCTACTTTCCAGTTGGAACAGACTGAGGAGTCACATCCAGTGAAATCCCAAGAAGAGTTCCAGGTTTGACATGACTTGCTAAATACAATCAGTCAGGACTGAGACTGCTTGAATCTTCTGCAGATAGAAAGCTGTTTTGCATGCATCATCCATGGAACTTCCAAATGATTTTAGGACCAGATTCCCCTTGCAGGTTGTGTTCTGGGACTGAGCACGCTTTGAATATTACCCATTTGTTCTGTTCAGTTTTACAGGGGTGGTAAAAACCCTTTTATGTCCTCAAGGTTTTTAAAACGTGAGTGAGAAGGGTTCAGTACTGACTATAGAGGCTGTACACAAAACCATTCTGGTGACTTTGATAATTTGGATGTGTAATTCAAGTAGCATCACTGTGTCTAAGCTCTATAACTTAGCTACAAGATTTTGAGGGATTTAGAAGATTTTTTTTTTTTTAAAGCCCAGACCCTGCATCCTGTTAGAGTTTCTGTCTCTGGTCGTGTGAGGAAATCTCTTCTATTGGTAACAATAAAGCAATCTCTAAAGCCACACAAAATAATCCTGTACTGGGAAAGAGACTTTGAGGTGTTAATAAGATGCCCTCAAATACACTTTATAGAAACACTCAGGAGTGTGTGGTCACAGAATCCCAGCATGGTAAGGTTTGGAAGGGACCTCTGGTGACCATCCAGTCCAACTGCCCTGCTAAAGCAGAGGCATCCAGAGCAACTTGCCCAGGATTGCAATGTACAGGTGGATTTGGAATCTCTCCAAGAGGGAGACTCCACAGCCTCTCTGGGCAGCCTGCACCAGGCCTCCAGCATGCTCACACCAAAGAAGTTTTTCTTCCTTGTCTTCAGATGGAACCTCCTTGGTTCCGCTTTGTGCCCACTGCCCCTTGTCCTGCCACAGGGCACCACTAACAAGAGTCTGGCCTCATCCTCTTGCCTCCTACTCTTTAGCTCTTGCCGAGCATTGATCAGATGCCCTCTCAGGCTGCTTTTCTCCAGGCACAACAGCCCCGAGGTTCTCAGCCTTTCCTCCTTACCCAGGTGCCCCAGGCTCCTCAGCACCTCCATAACCTCTCTTGGACTCTCTCCAGTAGTTCTGTGTCTCTCTTGATGAACTGGGGATCCCAGAACTGGACCCAGTACTCCAGGTAAGACCTCACTCGTGCAGAGTAGAGACTGAGCATTTGTTAGGTGGTCTGCACTAATTGCATTCTTTAACAGAAAAACTCATTTCTTGGCCTGATGTTCTACATCCAAGACTGGCAGTTACGCAAAGCGTCTTCTTAATTAAAAATTAATGTATTTTTCATTAGTGTGCTACTTAAATGTTAAAACCGAAACCTCTTTAGCTGTCCTTGGGAAGATGGGTAGGGAACCTGCAACAAAGCACTCAAAAAATGGGAGCCCAGCATGAGCCAGGGAACTGAAGACACTGTGAGGAACAGCAGAGAGAATTAAGAAAAACAACAGAAAGATGAAAAAACCCACAACAAATCTCTCGTAAATGAATGACTCTCTGTTTCATTTCTCCTCAAGAAAAGATGTCCTCATTAGCCCTACTCCATGCTACAAATTATTGTAATTATCTGTTCTTCTTCCTGTCAAGTGTGCTCCAAATATTGTGTTCATTAAAAGGAGCTCTCTGTTTTGCAGAAAATAGCTCTGCTGTTAGCCCCTGGGTGCTGGTACTGCGTGCTCAGGTGCCTGGGTGAGGCAGTGGGATGGGATCACCACTCCTAGGGGCCAGTGTCCCTGGTTCTGAGTGATCCTGTCTGGTCTCCTCCAGCAGGTAGAGTCACAGAATTGTTTTTGTTGGATGAGACCTTCAAGATTATCAAGTTTAACCATTAACCCAGCACTGAAAGGTCACCACAAAGCCACATCCCTCAGCACCACATCTACATGGCTTTTCATTCCCTCCAGGAATGTAGACTCCATCACTGCTCTGGGCAGCCTGTTTCGGGCCTTGACAGCCCTTTTGGGGAAGAAATTGTTCCTCATGTCCAACCTAAATCTCCCATATTGCTACCTGAGGGTGTTCCCTATTGTCCTATCACTTTTTCCTTTGGAGAAGAGACCAACCTCCACCTGGCTCCAACCTTCTTTCAGGGAGTTGTAGAGAGCCAGAAGGTCTCCCCTCAGTCTCTTTATCAGCAGACTGAATAACCCCTCACGACATCTGTTTTTCTTCATTGTCCGTTTTTGGACATGCTTCAGCACCTGAGTTAATTCCAGTGGCGAAGGGGAAGGAGGGAATTGGAGCTAGGAGAGGATGTTTGATTCCCCAGTCCTTGTTTTGAGCTGTTTGAAGCAACGTGACACCAAAGTGCTGTGAACGTTCATCTCAAAGGGCCATTACCTTGACAGAGCAGTTTGCAGCATTTAGCTGCACCATGGTCTCAGAGCTTTCTTGCTACAGAGCCTGAGACTAAGAGTGTGCAAAAGCCATCATGTGAATGCTGACAGGGTGAATGCAGCTGCTTTGACAGCGTGGCCTGATTGCCCTGTCACTGCTGCTGAAATGGTCCGTAATGACAATCTGCACCCACAGTAATTCTGGTATCAAATGTCCTACCTGTCCATGTGGTCACACATGATGAGATACAGACAACATCTTGTGAGCACTGGCCAGAAGGAACATAGAGAAAAAGCATAGAGTCCTAGAATTGTTTCAATTAGAAAGACCTCTGAGAGCATCAAGTCAAAACATCAACCTAACACCACCGCATCCTTTAAACCACCCCCCAAAGTGCCACGACCACATATTTCTTGAACATCTCCAGGGATGGTGATTCCACCACCTCCTTGGGCAACCTGTTCCAATGCCTGACCACTCTTGCAGAGAAAATATTTTTCATGATCTCCAACCTAAACCTCCTCTCATGCAACTTGAGGCCATTTCAGGACATGGTGGTGTGATTTTAGGGACATGGTGGTGTGGTTTTTAGTAAGGACTGCTGCCTCAGGTGTTTCTTTTGTGTGGTACATTTAAGTAAAAATAACAGGTTGTTGGTTTGTTGTTTGGTTTTGGTTGCTTTTTTTTCATTTAAATAAACATGAGAAGACTTCTCGGTCCTTGTTAGAACATCTCTATCTCAGATACCATATGTAGCTGCATTTCATAAAGGAATTTTCATGCTTGGTGACTTCTGCTATTGGGACAACTTAAAATGGAGTTTATTTATATTTCAGCGACAATAGTCTTAGCTTAATTCTGCTTTTTTAAGGAAAGAACCTGACTCATTTGTGTGTCTTTTCAAAGGACCTTGTCAGGAGTCCTCTAGAGAAACAAACCCAGATGGTGCCAAGCAGGGAGAGCTTTTACATGTCCTTCTGCCACTGACTGCTTTGTAGACTTAACTATTGCTTGTTAGAGGACCAATTTTAGTTCTCTAATGCCACAACTTCTGCTAGATCCTTCAGGAAATGATGCAGCAAATTTGAATGTGGCAAATCCCATGTCTGTGTCTCTTACTTTATTGTTTAGGGAGGGTTTATAGCATAAATAACCCATGTCCTGGTCAGGATCACAGAATGTTAAGGTTTGGAAGGAACCTCTGGAGATCTTCTGGTGTGCTGGTTTGAGCTAATTGGAATATTTTAATAGAGAAAATTATACTACAGGCTGTGAAGGAAAACAATGGTGATGTCTACTTCACTCATAGGCTTGCTGAGATGTTTAGAAAAAAAAGAACCCAAAACAAAAAAAAAAAGATAAGAGAGGGTCTCGAGCGGGCAGTCTGGGTCACGGGGCACCACGTCTTGGGCTCTCTAGCAGCTCTGGCTTCTCCTCTCTGCTGAATAACTCCACTAACCACTTTTCTTCTATTCCCCCCCTCCGGCTGATTCTCCAAAACCTTGGGGTAAGGTGTAGGGGTGGGGAGAAGGTGGAAGGGTGGTTGGGATCCCCTCCTGGGGTCTCTGATTTCTGGGAGGGGTGTTGTGTTTCTGTATTACCTTTACCTTGTATATTTCTGTAAATATTCCTGTACATAGTGTATATATCTGCTTGTGTATTGTGCTAAGCTGTAAATAGAGCTTCATTCCTTAACTTCCAGCTGGCTGAGTTCTAGTCTGGGTCATTTTACAAGTGTGGGGGGGCAGGGAACTCCCAAACTGTCCCATCTGGTCCAGCACCCATGCCAGAACAGGTTCACCCAGAGGAAGTTGCACACGACTGTGTGCAGGTGGGTTTTGAATGTCTCCAGAAAAGGAAACTCCACAGCCTCTCTGGGCAGCCTGTTCCAGTGCTCTGCGACCCTCAATGTAAAGAATTTTCCCCTCACATTTAGATGGAACTGCTTAGGTTCAAGTTTATGCCCTTTAACTCTTGTCCTGTTGCAGGGCACCACTGAAAAAAGACTGATTGTGGGATCAGGATTGATCCTTCAGAGTTGTTCCTGGAATGAGGAAGAAAGAGAGGGGAGAGGAGGAACTGCTTCCCCCTATAGTGTTTGGTTTTACTCCTTCGTTTTTGCCTTTTGCAGAGGTGGTCAGGCTGAGCCTGCCTGAGGACCAGAAGATCAGCGTTACCACCATCACCGTTGGCCTCAGCACCGTCCTGACGTGCAGCATCCACGGGGCACTGCGACCTCCCATCATCTGGAAGCGCAACGGAGTCATCCTCAACTTCCTTGACTTGGAGGACATCAACGTAAGTCCCGAATTACTCCTGTCATTTTCTTTTTAGGACAGCAAATATGACTCCGTTTAACAGGCCATGGTTCGAAGGCAGCAACTTTCATTATTATGGAAAACTGGAAGCTGGTTTGATATTTGGGGTTTGTGTGGGTACATCTCAGGAGGAAAAGCAAAACAACATCCATGGAACTGAGAGCAAGGTACTGGGAATATCTTAAGAAGTTAAAACTCAGTGATACAATACCCCAGCACTTAAGTAGCACTTCTGCTTCATCCCTTGGTGCTCATTCAGTTTGGTTCATCTTGTGGTCCGTGGCTAACAGCCCTGGAAACCCAGGAGAAAGCTGCTCTATGGACCATTAACTCCTCAGGGATCTCTTCCCTAGCACAAAGAAACCAGTTCATCAAAAGCATGGAGCAATACATTCATGGTTTGCAACGAAACCTCTCCTCTGTCTAAATCAAATAACATGTTTTTTATCTTAGCTCCTCCTGTTTCACTTCTCATCCTTCACTCCTCAGCTGCTGTTTCTGAGCAGAGCAAAATAAGTGACTGTTCAGCAGGGTGGGGCAATGCTTTTGCTGGAAGGAAGATGAATCTCTTTTAATTCGCAGCACTAGGTCTGATGTGTGATTCATAGCTGGTAGTAAAGACAATATCTGAATAATAGTATAAACTTACTCATTGATTTAATAACATTTAATTACAGAGAGAGTGGGAAATAGTGTACCAAAACTATGGTCTGTATTTCATTTCTCTTTGCATTAAAGTGCACAGTAAATCAGGTTTTGTTTTAATTACACTACAGCAAGAGTTGATTTATTTTCTGTTGGGCTCCTGTTAATTTGATAAGCACTCAGTTCAGGGTTGTTACAGTCAATACTGGTGCTTCCTAAGTTGTTCTGTATCTAGGACTGCTGAAATGTGAGTTATCTTTGTTTTACTCCTCTGCATTAGTGCACAAAAATCACAGCACATGGGACAGAAATCCACACTGCAGCTCAGTGCAGGATTTGTCGACTCTTCTCTTGGCTGGAAAATCGTGTCCGTTGCCTATAGGTGATGAATGTGTGCACAAACTTAATAATAATAACACTTCTTTATTTCCATCAAAGCAAGCATTACCCTTTTAAAATGCATTTTTTTTTGTTGCCCTTTGGAGCATGACATTGGAAAGCCACATGACACCAGCAAACACCCCACCACAGGACTGGCACAGGAAGTGTGACAGGAATGTGCAGGATTGCACAGCCAGCCTGAAGCTGCTGGACCTGCCCAGATTTCTTATAGACAGGGTTGGAATAATGACCTTCAGGTCACTGGCACTGCAAATCCAGGGAAACCTGCCAAGCTGCAATGCACAAAGTCAGACATTCCCTGCTGTAGTGGGAGCGTGGCAGATGAGCCGTGCAGGTGGTTGACCTGGCAGCTTGCTGCCTGTACCACCTTGTGCAAATGTTCTTCTGTATTCCATCTATTTTAGTCTGGAGAGGAGGAGACTGAGGGGAGACCTCATTGCTCTTACAACTCCCTGAAAGGAGGTTGGAATGACATAGGGGTTGGTCTCTTCTCCTGAGTATCAGGTGATGGAACAAGAGGAAATGGCCTGAAATTGTGTCAGGAAAGAGCTAGGTTGGAGATTAGGAAAATTTTCTTTGCTTCAAGAGTGGTCAAGGATTGGAACAGGCTACCCAGGGAGCTGGTAGAGTCACCATCCCTAGAGGTGTTCAAAGAAAGTGTAGACATGGCGCTTTGTGACCAGGTTTATCAAGCATAGTGGTGTTGGGTTAATGATTGGACTTGATGATCTTAGAGATCTTTTCCAACCAAAACAGTCCTGTCAATCTGTGATTCTAGGATTCTATTCCTTGACTCAGGTTAATCTTAGTAAAAATTACACTTTCTTTCTTTCTAGTGAGCAAATTCAACAGCTTTGCGTGGCCAGAGTCTAGAGGGAGCCTTTTCTTTTGGCAGTCATACTCCTCTGGGTACATCCAAGAGGCTGATTTTAGGTTCAGTTTTTCTGGGCTCAGTGTTTAAGGTAGAACTGAGTTTCTGAACTCTTATTTCCACACAGTCCAGAGGCTCAAGAATGGTCATAGAAAAGTTTTGGCCAAAAAATAATGAAAATTCTAGATCTATTTCTCATGCCTTTATGAAATTTTGTTAGGGTCACATTCATCTTAAAAGATTAAAGTTCATGTGTGAACTGGACACAAAAAAACAGTCCAGGAATTGCAAGGGGGTCAGACTATCTGATCTCCAGAGGTCCCTTCCAATCATTCTGTGATTCTGTGAAATGGAGGTTGTGATGGTTTGGGAGTTCCCTGCCCCCCCCCCCTCCCCCTCAATGAAATCACCCAGACTAGACTCAGCCAGCTGGAAGTTAAGGGATGAAGCTTTATGTTCACAGCTTAGCACAATATACAAGCAGATATTTACAATATATTACAATATATATTTATAGCTACATACAAAAATATGCAAGTTAAAGGTAGTACAGAAACACAATATCCCTCCCAGAAATCAGAGTCCCCAGGAGGGGCTCCCAACCATCCTTCCACCTTCTTCCCACCCCTCTACCTTATCCCAGAGTTTGCCTTACATGCAAGGTGAGTTTAGAGGGTTGGCAAGGGGGTTAGAAGCAGAGTGATTAGTTGGGTTACACAGCCACAAAAGCCCAGGGAGCAAACACACCGACTCCGACCGAGAGAGAGACTGACTTACCTGTGTTTGTGTCCTTGTTTTTATACGTCTCAGCAAGCCTCTGAGTGAAGTAGACATCACCAGTCTTTTTCTTTTCCCAGCCTATAATCTAATTTTTCTCATTAAAATATTCCAACTAGCCTCAAACCAGCACAGAGCAGAAACACACCCCTGACAGCACATGGCTGTGAGGCTTCCTTTGCAGCTCCTACTATGTGAAATAGAATTTTTGAAGGAGTACATTTGCAAGTGAAAATTCCAATTCCTCCCTAATTTAGTGCTGGCCTAAGTGGATTTGTGGTTTGCTTGTAAGTAAGTCTCTTTTCTCATTGGTTATTAAATGTTAAGAGGAAGAGTTATGTCCCTGCACATAAACTGAGTGGTTCCTGAATGATTCAACTCCCCTTAGGACAGGACCATGCAATACAGCAGAAAAAAAAAATCATCCCTTTTTGATCTGTTTGAACTGATATGCCACTGAGAAACTGTATCAAAGCAGATTCTTACAAGAAGGAAAAACAGGATTTCTGCCTCAATTTCAGCGTTTCACATGTCACTTTATGAGTTCTGTCACCTTGTCATATGCTACTAGCACTCATCAGCTGTTTTTTAATCTAATAAACACCTCCACACCATTTTCATCCTTAATTAAACACTAAAGTATTTATGTTCTATATGTGACAGGACAAGGGGTAATGGGTTAAACTAAAAGATGGAGATTTATACTCAAGAGAAGGAAGAAATTGTCCACAGTAAGGGTAGTGAGATGCTGGCCCAGGTTGCCCAAAGAGGTGGGACATTCTCCATCCCTAGAACCATTCTAGGTCAGGTTGTTTGGGGCTCTGAGCAACCTGCTCAGGTTGCAGATGTCCCTGCAGACTGCAGGGTGTTAGATGACCTTTAAAGCTCCCTTTCACCTCAAACCATTCTGTGTTTCTATGACTCTATGACATCTGAAGCACTCGTCCACAGCAGGGGTGGAGAGGTGGTCCTTCAGCTGATCAGTCCAGATCAATTACAATTTTTAAAAGCCTTGTGCTTGTGGGGTGCGAGCCATGTTCACCTGAAACATGGACACACTGGTGTTTGGGGCTGGTGCTTGTATGTAGCATGGAAATGGCATCAACATTCCTGCTGAGGTGTGCAGATCCAGCCATGTATCTCAGCAGCGTGGGGTGGGGTTGGTGGCAGCAGGCAGTTCAAAGCTTCAGCTTTTCCATGTGTGCAGAAACTCACATTAACCAATAATCTATTTAGAGACATTGACAGCAGGAAAGTAAAGGCAGTGTGATTCTTAATATACTTGAAGTCAGTTAATTAAATTACTTCAGTTTTCTTTTTGTACGCCTCGAGCAGGAACTCGATTGCATTTCTGCTTTTCACAATAAGGTTAGCAATTTGGCTAATTGGAAGTGCAACAGGAGATTAATTGTACCTTTTTAACTTCAAGAAAATCCTCCCTGCTCCTGGCACAATGGTAATCACCTACAAAACTACAGGATTGGAAAAATCCTCGTATTATATTTCAATTAAACTCTTTCTCTTCTAAATGCTAATTCAGGGAATCAGATGAAAATAGAAGCCCAGCTCTGGGGGGAAAAAAATAAAAAGAACAAACAGAATCCTTCCAACTAGGTATGAGAGCAGCACAGGAGAGGAACCTATGGAAAGTTCTACGTAGAATCATTAAGATTGGAAAGCACCTCTTAGGTCATCAAGTCCAACTGTCAACCCAGCACTATCATGACCACTAAACCATGTCCTGAAGTCCCACCTCTACACATTCCTTGACCACTTGCAGGGATGGTGACTCCAGCAGCTCCCTGGGCAGCCTGTTCCAATACCTGACCACTCTTCCAGTTTAAAAAATTCTCCTAATGTCCAACCTAAACCTCCTTTGCTGCAACTTGAGGCCATTTCCTCTTGTCCTGTTACTTGAGAGAACAGAGCAGCCCCCACCCCCCTCCAACCTCCTTTTAGGAGTTGTAGAGAGCAATGATGTCTCCCTTCAGCATTCTGTTCTCTAACCTAAACAATCCCAGCTCCCTCAGCCACTCGTGGCTTTATTCTCTCCCAACTCATGACAAATGCACAATGAGAAGGTCGTCTGTGTCCTAGATTAATGCTGGAAGTGACAATGATGGTCAGCAGAAAGCTGGATAATCCTAAATTTGCACAGAGATGAAAGGCTGAAAGCCTGGTTGTTTGAGTGCATTATTTAAATCATTTTTATGTGATGTCTTGATTGGCAGCAAAATATTAATAATTTTTCCTTGCTCACTTAATCAGACGCCTTCAGAAGCGACGCAGTGATAATTTGTCTTGTCCTGTCTGGGAAGAACTCTGTTAATGAGTTGTCACATAGCTATTGCAAAAGAGCCATCTTAATGGTACATGTAATTAAACAATTTTTCTTTCAAACATCTAAGATGGCTTTTAGCATAAAAAATATTATTTATCCATAAATTACCCATCCATACTATTTCTCCATTGGAAGTCCCTTGGCAGCTATACGTTACCAAAGTCACCTCAACTTTTCTGGTGCAGAAAATGACTATAATGCAACTGCAACTGGTAAGATTGTGATAGCTCTAAATTGATTTTAGACTACGAAGAGTGAAGTGGTTAAAATGTGTCATCTGTCAAAATAATACACTTTTGCCCCCTAGGAACAGGCAGGTTGTTTTCCCAAAGATGTGATTACGAAAACATTCCTCGGTTTGAAGACAGACTAAACCCCTCGTGGAGTCAAATGTTTTTATGCAATATTTATGGGATGTTGTTTCCCATGATTTGACATTATCTCCTGAGAAATGTACATAAATTTATAAGGAAAATTTATAAACAACTGTAATTCCTTCAGAAGCATGGTGAAAGCCTACACAGACAACAGGGAATATTACCATAAGAAAACAAATATTGTGGAATCCCAGAATCCCAGCACG
>VWYK01068543.1:0-13914 GCA_013399775.1 Semnornis frantzii
GATCCTGAGATAAGGGAGAAGGTCAAAAGGGTGGAAGGAAGGAGGGGTGTTAGTTGGTAGCCTCTCCTGTGTGGTCTGGCTGCTGGGAGGGGTTTTGTATCTTTGTATTACTTTTTACTTGCATATTACTGTATATAGTTGGAAATATATCTCTGTGTGTCTATATATATATATATATATGCTTGTAAATTGTGCAAAGCTATAAATACAGCTTCATTCCTTAACTTCAGTTGGCTGTGTTTAGTCTGAATGAATTCCTAACCGTGAGGCGGGGTGGGTAACACCCAAACCACTACAGCCTAAAACATGTCCTGGCTTGCCCCACTGTTCCACTGATGGGGGAAGCAAGGGTAGGAGGAAAACAAAGGCTTGGGTGATTATGTCCCCTTCCAAAGCGATAAACAGGTACCCACGGGTGTTTATGCACTTGTTAGTATCTTGCCTAAATAAGGGTAAGCAAGCCCTGGTTTCACCTAATATGGTCAGTTTGCCAAAGTGCCATTCTGATTGGTGAATCTCTGCGACCAAAGGAGCACTTGGGCTAATAATATAAATGGAGCTAAGTTGCGAGCAGTCTGCTCTGACCTGACAATGTGCTCTGCTCTGCCTCAGTGTGTTCTGCTCCGCCTTGTGCTTCAGAGCATCAAAGCTTTGATGTACAAGCTTTGACAACCTGGAAACTTGCCATGTCTCGAGTTTACCAGGAGAAGGCATTAAGTGCCTCACAATGTGGCAAGAAGTTCCACTGACATCATGGTCTCTGCACATCTGCAAGACATCCTGCCTACACTTCTGCAAACCTCTGTGCCAAGTCTGGAGACCAAGAGGAACCACGATCAGGTCAGAGATCATCTGCCTCTTTCCCAGCACCCTGTTAGAACCTGGGAAGATCTAAAAGCCTCTCGATGGCTATCAAGACACTGATAGTGTTGGTACCCTTCAAGTGTTTGGGTACTGTCTGAAAACTGTAGTTAGCCTTGGGAATCCAGAGATAATACTTTGTGAGTAAATCAGTCTCTGTATAACCGAATTCTGTTGTGCCTTCTGCCTGAGCAGAAAGGAGCTTCTCAGGTCTCCCTCAAGGGTGAGAGGCATGTTGGCCAAGAGATTTTCTTTCCAAAATAGTTAATATTTGTTATATTAGTGCTAGTTATTTCTTAAGTGTTGCAGATTCCCTGTTTATTTCCTTCTGTGTAATACTTTCCATGACCATGCAAAGAACCTATTATTAAAATAGGTTCCTGAATATCAAAATTAATAAACTATATTCATTTTGGAATAGATCCCACCTATACTGTTACACTATCGCATTCTGGATGTTTTCACCATTATGAGCCACACCTTTGTGACAAATACTCACCTCTCATATTGGCCTATCTGCTTGCACCATTCAAACTTGAGTAGCTACCATCTTGAGCTGACCATTGCTTCAGAGATATCTGATATTAGACCTGAGCGCTGCAACGTAACACAGGCAAAAATAAATTATTTTCTTTCCCAGACCTCACTGTTTACATCCATCCTGATATCTCAGAAGCAGAGGACATTGAAGTGCTGGAGCAGGTCCAAAGAAGAGCAAATAAGCTGCTGAAAGGCCTTGAACATAGGTCCTGTAAGGAATGGCTGAGGGCATTGGGGTCATTCAGTCTTCAGAAGAGGAGGCTGAGGGGAGGCCTCATCACCCTCTACAACTCCCTCAAAGGAGATTGGAGCCAGGTAGGAGTTGGTCTCTTCTCACATGCAACAAGTGACAGGACAAGAGGAAACAGCCAGGGGAGGTTCAGGTTGGATATCAGGAACAATTTGTTCCCAGCAAGGGTTCTCAGGCACTGGCCCAGGCTGTCCAGGTTGGTGGTGGAGTCTCTATCCCTGGAGGGATTTTGAAGCCACATGGATGTGGTGCAGTGGTAGTGGCTCAGCAGCATTGTAGGGTTGGGAGCTCCAGGTGAGCAGTTGGACTTAGTGACCTCAGAGGCCTCTTCCAACCTCAGCAGTTCTCTGGTTCTATCTTGACTTCCCTGGGATTTGCTGTCCATGGATGGACACAAACAGGGAGGCAGCAACCAACCCACACATGCTGAACACTCTTGAGTGCAGCCTTTACATCCGAGGTGGCTCAGGGCAGGGAAGGGGCAGCTGCAGGGCTGCCACCTGACAGCCATGCAGGCAACTTCCAGTCGAAGCAGGAGGGAGTCAGGAGCTCTTGCCCTTGAGTCCCACCTTTTCCCTGCTAACCTGGTTATTTGGGATGATCTTTTCTAGCCTCTTTGTCTGTCTTTACTCAGGCAAACTAAAAGTTCTTGTTTTGAGAGCACTTGTGAGTCCAGATGTCCAGTTTCAGAGCAAGTGGACAAGAAAAACACAGGAAAAACAGCCTGACTTGGTGACCTCTCAAGACCTGAGGTACTGATCAGGAATTTCAGTTCCATGGACTCTGAGTCTGGTTTTACCACCTGTGTCAGCATAGACTTTCTTTTAAAGATGAGAGTTAAAGGCCCTGGGTTTGGCCTCTGCTTTGCTCTAGGTTGCAAGGTCGAGGGCACAGACTCAGGAATCCCAGCCCAGCTGGCTGCTCCCTCAGGCCTCACCATCATCTCTGAGGGGAAAGCCACACAATGAGGAAATGCTGCAGCTGAGAGGCTGCAGGAGCTGGAAGGAGCCTGAAGCAAGGGGAGGAAGCAGCACACTGTCCCACCACAGCAGGCTCTCCCAGGCAGCAGCTTTCTGAATGGTGGCCTCAGCTCCCATCTGCCCATCTCTGACACTGACTGGAAACCCCAGGGTCTAAAGCAGTCCACAAAGATCCTCCTTTTCCTTAAGGATATGATGCTGCAGTGATGTGTCATAGTCATGAGGACAGAATCACAGAACCAGTTTGTTGGAAAATATCTTTAGGATTTTTGAGTCCAATCTCTAACCCTCCCAAACCTGGTGCTAAACCACAGGGTGGTTTGAGTTGAAAGGGACCTTAAAGCTCATCCAGATCCAACCCCCTACCACAGCCAGGGATGCCTCCCTACTAGACCAGGTTGCTCAAGGCCTCATCCATCCTGGTCTTACACACTTCCAGGGATAAGGCATCCACAACTAGCAATGAGGTTTCCCTCAGCCTCCTCTTCTCCACACTAACCACTTCCAGCTCCCTCAGCTGCTCCTCCCCAGCCCTCTTCTCCAGACCCTTCCACACCTTCCTTGCCCTTCTCGGACCCTCTCCAGCCTCTCCACGTCCTTCTCAGGGTAAGTGCCCAGAACTGAACCCAGCACTCCAGCTGTGGCCTCCCCAGTTGTGGCGGAAGGCCCAAATTATACCTGGAACACATATCCTAGGGATCCGCCTCCTTTCTCCCCTTCTTCCCCGGTGGGAGAAGCAGGAAAGCAGACAAAAGCCTTGGCACCTCACAGTCTACAGAAGTCACGGTGCTGGACTCATGCATCTCCCTGCTATTGGTCAAAAACAATCAGTCAAAATGCTCAAAAACCCCCAGCCAACTCGTTTTGTTGTTGTTGCCGCATTTATTTTGGTCTGCTACCTGTCTGCACTGCTTTGCATCATGTAGCAGGGGACTTACTTTCCGCCCCCACAAACGGCAGACCTGATCCTGCCTGCTTGCTGCACCAAGCCAAGGGACTGAAGGGCTTGCCCCGTGCTGGGGTGTAGCTGTCTGCCTGAACTCAGCCCAGCCCGAGTCCGTTTAACTCTGGCTGAGCCTAGGCGACAGCCTAGCGACGATTTTATGACTCCTGGACATGCCGACTCACCACTCGAGCCCGAGAGCCGACCCCCCCTGGCTGTGCACTGTAGCCAGTCAGACTGCTCCAGCCTGGGAATCTGGATCTTGCTTCGCTCAGGGGCTGACTGCTCTGAGAGCCTCCTGGGAACCACGGAAGGTTTGCTTCGTGTCCATGGATCTCCTCAGACAATGTGTTCCATTGAAGCTAAGCAAGCAGCAAAGCCCCACGCGTCACCACCACATGGAAGGCCACCACGTGGCAGGAACCATACTTTTCTTCATTTAAGCCTTTACAGATAATTCGGATTATGAATACTGAGACTCCAATCAGTGAGTAAACTAAACTCTCTTTTCTGAAGTTCCTGAAAGTTCATGTTTAATCTTTAAGCAGTGTTTGTGCTGCAGGACTCTCTAGTTGTTTAAATTTTCTAAAAAGGTTTCCAAAAATAGTATCAATTAATTTGATTGAATATATATACATTCTGCAAAGACAGTTTTACCAACCGCATAGTAGAATCTGTGTGTTAATTGTAAATAAGTTTGGGGGAATTTTGTTTAATTAAAAATATCTAATATTTTCGTATCAGCCTCATGACAAGTCACTTACAACTCAGATGCAGACCCTTCTAAGACACCAGTGCTGAGTGCAGGAGGACAATCCCTGCCCTGCTCCTGCTGCCCACACCATTGCTAATCCAGGCCAGGCTGCTGCTGCCCTACTGGCCCAGCTAGGCACAACCTGGCTCACCTTCCCCCAGTTCTTCACCAGCACCCCCAGGTCTGTCTCTGCTGGACACTTTCCAGCCACTCTGCCCCCAGCCTGGAGCCTTGCTGGGGTTGTTGTGCCCCAAATGCAGGACCCAGCCCTTGGCCTTGTTGAGAGTGATTTGTATGGAATCAACATGCCTTGAAGTGCAGAGTCCACCTTCACCTGCCTTCTGTTGCTTCTACTCCGAGCCCTTCACAGCTCTGCTGTGGCTTCTGTGCTCTGCTGCATGTCAGGTTCCCCTTCACATTGCTGTGTTACAGATGGCAGCAGATTGCAGCCTCTCCCCAGCCTCTCGGGCATGAGCAGCCCCTGGATTTCAAACAGTTCCTGCCTGTTCAATCTGTTGCTGCCTGCTTGCTGCCAGCGACTGGATCAAAGAAGCTCGGAACAGAAAGACAACTGAAATCACTTCCTTGCATGTGCAGAGCTTGGCACCTCACCAGGGGCTGCACCACCTCTTTATTCACCCAGTGTCACATTTCCCCTCCGATTTGTATCAAGAGTTCAAGATCAAAATAATTAGCAGTCCATGCTAATGGGTTCCTGCCCCCTGACACCAGCAGGGAACAGAAGCTCCCCCATGCTCTGTGGACATGATCTCAAAATCAAAGCAGCATTTTCCAGAGCTTGGCTTCACAAGGTTCCTGTGCCCTGTTCAAAAGCACCTCTGCAGCAGCTAGCTGAATAAACTGCCTCTGAGTGAGGCCTCGGATGACTTGATCTGCTGGTGACAGTTCAAAAGACAGTTCAAGAAATTGTCAGGGCTCTGCTGTTCTGTGTCTTCTAAATCCCTTCTGGTGGAGCCAGGACAGGAATGCTTACTGGGACAGGGCTTTTGGAGCACACCACAGTGCACCAACCTAATTTGAATCCCCTCTGGATCCCATGGCAGTATTTCTCATTGCTACATGGCAGATCTCTTGCCCATGCTGTGCTTTCCTACATGCCTGACTGGTATGCACGACTCCTAGTGATCTGTTTCACCAGCACAAGAAACAGGCCAAGATGTCGCACAGGATCACAGGATGTCAGGGGTTGGAAGGGACCTCCTGGAGAGCTTCCAGTCCAACCCCCAGAGGATCCAGCACAGGTCACACAGGAACACATCCAGACAGGGCCGGAAAGGCTTCAGAGAAGGAGACTTCACAACCTCTCTGGGCAGCCTGTGCCAGGGTTCTGGGACCCTTACACTCAAGAAGTTCTTCCTCATGTTGAGGTGGAGCTTCCTGTGCTGCAGTTTCCATCCAGTGCCCCTTGTGCTGTCCCAGGGCACAGGTGAGCAGAGCCTGTCCCTGTGCCTTCCTTCCTGACCCCCAGGCCTCAGCTATTGATAGACATTGCTCAGATCCCCTCTCAGCCTTCTCTCCAGACTAAGCAGCCCCAGGGCTCTCAGCCTCTCCTCACTAGGCAGTGCTCCAGGCCCTTCAGCATCCTTGCAGTCCTCCCTTGGGCTCTCTCCAGCAGTTCCCTGTCCCTCTTTAACTGGGGAGCCTGGAACTGGTTGCAGTATTCCAGGTGAGTTTTCAGCAGGGCAGAGTAGAGGGGGAAGGAGAAGCTCCCTCGATCTGCTGCCCACACTCCTCTTAATGCCCCCCAGGATGCCACTTGCCTTCTCACCCACCAGGGCAATATCTGTAAATATGTTTTGTACATCTACACTGTATTCTGCTTTTAGATTTTAGCTTGCTTGTAAATAGAGGCTTCATTTTGCTTCCAAACATTTGGAGCTAGTCTGGTGAGTTTATTTTGGGGGTAATTTCAATCCACCACAGAGACGCAGGAGGGAACTGCACACAAGAAATCACCACCAGCGAGGAAATGACCCTAGCTCTCTCTATGGTACTCAAGGTCTTGGTGTTCACAGGTGTCACTCAACGAGGCACACATGCTGCCACCTTTTCATCAGAGCACCACTAAAAATACCCTTCCACCACTCTCCAGCCAGCCTGTTGAGGCTGTTGCAGCCTGCCCCTCAGAGAAGCCTTCTCCTCTTGGTGAGAGCTGCCCTCTTCCCCAGATCTGCAGAGATCTCCAGGCCATTCCATTGCAGCTCCCCCACTCTCCTACCTGTGTTCATTGTTAACACCTTATCAATTCATTGTAATAAATGGAATATCAAGAGTTTAAGGCTTGTCAGGCACCTTTTTTCCAGTGTTTTAATTTTATGTCCATTTGTTGGACAAGTTCATTGAGTGTCATGTAGGGCGAGGTGGCCATTGCCCACAGGTATACTTGTAGTGGCCTCCCCAGTGCTGAGTCCAGGAGACAAACACTGCCCTGCTCCTGCTGGCCACACTTGCTGACCCAAGCCTGCTGCTGCACAGCATATACTGGGTGCATAGTTTTTTTCCTAAGTACCAAGAGGAAAGATTGGTTAAATATCTTCATCCTACAGCTGCTCTTTTCTTCTGGTGTCATAAAGCCCAACCATTAAGAGCCTAAGCCTCTCGCATGCTACCATTCAGCACAATTTTGCTGCAGAAACATCACCGCAGCCTGGCTCTGTTAACCAGCAGCCCCCAAAGGGAAAAATATCCCCAGGTCAGCCAGGCCTGGTCTGTGAATGGATTCCTGCTGTGGAGAGCAAAACTCAGGGCAGGCTTCCACAGCATATGCCTGACTGATGGGTGAGGGCTGGGGTGGGGCTCTCTGCAGGGATGTCACAGACTCTGCTCAGGCTCCCCTTTGCCACAACACTCATCCCTGCTCAGGCACTGGCTGCCCCTAGTAGGCAGTTGGCAGGAGCTGCTGAGGACGGCCACAAGCAGTGACCGATGGAGGCACAGAGGGGCTGACACACACCTGCTGCTGCTCCAGAGTAGGTGGGGCAAGATTGCCAGCACCACTGAGCTGGCAGCCATGCTGAGCAACCTGGGCACATCCAAACTGTGGCAAGACTGAAGTCCTCCCAGCACCTGTCCTGCCTCTCAAAAAGCTGCTCTGACTTTGCTCTTAGGGAGTCACAGCATCGTTATGGCTGCAAAAGCTCCTCAAAGTCCTCCAGCCCAACCATTCCCTAATTCTGCCAAGGCTGGGGCTAAGCCCTGGCCCTCAGCGCCACAGCTCTGCCTCTATCAGACACCTCCACGGGTGGGCATTTAACCACCTCCCTGGGCAGCCTCTGTCAGGCTTTGAGAACCCTTTCAGTCAAGAAGGTTCTTCTGCACCTTCCTCCTACAAAGACTTCTGAAGATGTTAGCCCCTGTGCCAGCTGGCAGCACAAGCCAGAGCGGCAGAGGCCAAGGAAGGAGCCAGGTTGTGCCCATGTTGTTTGGTGCTAACAGCACAGCTGCTGGCACTGCTGGCAGCTGTGCGTGCTTCTAATTGTCCTTGTTCCACTCGGTAACTAATTCTTCCCTCCTCCCACACAGGAGGAACAGAGCACAGAGCTGTTCGGAAGGGACGAGTCTCCTCAGCTCCTCTGCCACAGCGCATGACAGCGAGCTGCAGTTTTTAGCTTTGCACCCTGGCAAGTTGAGGAGATGGTTGCAAGTGTTTGTTTTGCTTGCAGTCTTTTGGGATCAGCTAAAAATGTTGGAGAGAAAAGGATGTGGAGGGATTGAAGATTTTGTCCTCGATCCGCTCCTAAAGCCAGCCAAAGGGCGGGCACAGATAGAGCTTCTTCATAAGGCAGTGGTAGGAAATGCCATTTTGGAGGGGTCAGAGGGATGGGCTGTGGGAGGTGCTGAGGATGTGAGTAGGAGCCAGGGAAAGAGGTGGATCCCTTGAAGGCAGAACTGAAGCCCTGGGCTTACCACAAGACTGGTCTTTCAGGTGGCTGTTTCCCAGAAGCCTAGGAAAGACAGCCCTTATTCCCAAGCAGCTCACATTTCCAACAGTCTCCAGGAGAGACCAAAGGAAAATCCTGTCTAGGCTGAAGGACAGATGGCCCCAAGCACATTCTGCCAGCCTGAACCAGCCAGCATCGTGCAGGGCACTAAAGGTCACAGGAACTGTGCTAGGTTAAGCCCATCTGAGGTGGGGGAGTGGTCTGGAAACCTGATCCCTCCTTGGGGGAGGATGCCCTGGGTCAAAGTTTATTCCACTCCCACTTCCTGTCCACATCCCTATTTAAGAGGCAGTCAAGCGCCTGCTGGCTTCCGTCTTCAACTTTGCAGCTCCTTGCTGTTGTTGCTCCTGTTACCCACCTGGCCAGGCCTGCTGCCTCCTGCTGGGGCCTGCATCTGAGGAGAATTCAACTGCCATCCAACCTAGTTTAGTACATACACCTGTATCTGTTCTCTTCCCTTGTATCTCTATAACCTTCCTTTCCCTTAAATACCTTCTATCTTCAGAGGAGGTTTAGGTTGGACATTAGAAGAACCTTCTTAACTGAAAAGGCTCTCAAAGTCTGGCAGAGGCTGCCCAGGGAGGTGGTTGAAAGAGGCAGAGCTGTGGTGCTGAGGGCCATGACTTAGCCACAGCCTTGGCAGAGTTAGAGACTGGTTGGGCTGGGTGAGCTTAAAGGGCTTCTCCAACCCAAACAATTCTGTGATTTTATGATATAGAATGGAACACTTTGGGTTGGAAGGGGCCTTTAAAGGTCATCATAACCACAGCAAACATGCCTGAGAAAGGGAGAACTACAAATAAGCAGTTAGGATGATCCTGGGAGTTAGCAGTAAGGAACACACCTAAAGAAGCTTCCCCCCTGCCTGGAGTCATCTGGGCACTGCACTTCCATCTACTGCCTAAACCAGGACCTCTCATTTCCCACCCACCCTCCTTACTGCTCACAGAAGGTCCTTAGGATTCCATCAGGGGCTGTGCAAGAGAGAAAGCCTCCTAATGAGACCTTTCCACGAGGAAGAGAGAAACCAGATGGTCCTGTTGTGAAGTTTAACTCCACAGGACTTTGTTTGCATTGTGCTTCTGCAAGGCAGCAGATCCACGGCAGCCTGCTCAGTACAAGAGGACAGAGGAAGTCAGAGCAGATCCATTATTGACCCCTGGTGTCAGAGCTGCTCAGGGACACCACATCAGCACCAGCATTCCAGAGGACAACATGCCAGTGAGGCAGGCATTGCCCAGTTCCACAGGAGTTACTTTGAAGCCCTTCTCTTCTCTGTCCATAAGGGCTTCTGCATCCACAGAAGAGATAGGAGGTGTCTCACTCCCTTGCAGTGGCAGAACTGAGCATTTGCTGCTGCCACAGACACATCCTTGCCAGCAGAGCCAGACAAACAGACCTGTTTTCTAAACAGGGTGACGTTGGTGCTGGTTTCCATCCCTTCCTGGGAGCCCTGCAAGAGGGACAGCAGGACAAGGATGGGGAGCTGGGCATGCTGGCAGCAAAACCAGCAGTGGCAGGGAGCTCCTGCCAGCTGAAGCCGGCACTTTGCTTCAGATTACTTATCCTCCCCCAAGCTCAGCCCAGGGGCTGCAGCTCCAGCCAAAGCGTGACCTCACAAGCTTGGGCCAGAGAAGGCAAACAGGGCTTGCTTGTGCAGAGCTCACTGCATCTGAGGACAGGGGATGGAGGGAGCAGGAGGATCTTAAAATCAGCATGGCTTAGAAGGGACCCCTAAAGGTCCAGTCTACCTTCCTTGAGCTCAAGCAGGGATATCTGAGCCTCTTGCTGCAAGAAGGACTGAGGGGCTGCAGCCTGTCCAGAGCAGGGCAACGAGGCTGGAGAAGGGCCTGGAGCAGCCGGGGGTGTGCAGGCTGCACAAGAGAAGGCCGAGGGCAGAGGTCATTGCTCTTTGCAGCTGCCTGCAGGGAGGTTGGAGTGAGGAGGGAGCAGCCTCTGCTCCTTGGTGCCAAGGGACAGGAGCAGAGGAAATGGTTCCAAGCTGCCCCAGGGGAGGCTCAAGATGGATGCTAGGAAATATTTCTGCCCTGGAAGGGTTCTCAAACCCTGGGGATGTTCCAGCAGCCTGTGGAGCTGGTGCTGAGGGACATGGTTTAGTGCTGAACCTGCAGTGCTGGATGGAGGGTTGGGCTGGGTGAGTTTGGAGGGCTCTGCCCACAGGATGTGTTCTGTCGGTCTGCGATCAGCTAGAACAGGTTGCTCAGTCCCAAACAACTTGACCTGGAGTGGTTCCAGGGATGAGACATCTCCTGCGTCTCTGGGTAAGCTGGGCCAGTGCCTCACTACCCTCAGTGAAAAAAAAAAAATTACTTCTCTCCAGTCCGAATCACCCTCTTCTAGTTTAAAGCCACCCCGCCTTGTCCTGTCTTAAAAGATTGACCCCAGCTAGGTGCCGGGGCCACCTGGCTTTGCTGTCCTCTGAGGCTGCACTGGGGGGCAGCTCAGGCTTGAGGGGATAAAAGCACTTTGTCCCCTGCTCTTTCCATCTGCCACTCCTCTGCTTTGAGGAAGCAAACAGGGCCAGAGCTACTCAGTGCAGTCAAAACCTCCAGCTGGCTCTTGTGCAACAGCCCACGCTGGTGTATCCCAGAGGGCATGTGTCACTGGGCACGTTGCCATGGGACACTGCATACAGGCAGCAGGGTGCCAGGGTGGCATTCTTCACTGAAAAGGGGGGTCCTGAACTTCTGGTGTTGCCCCTGCACAGGCCACACTTGCTAAAGAGCCCCTGACAAGTCACTGGAGCCATCACACCTCCCATGGAGGTGCTCTCCCAGCTCATCTCTGTGGGCTGCACACCAGCACCGTCCAGGTGACCTTACAGCCAGCCAAGAGCCTCAGGAGCTGTGCTTCCTGGCTGATCACAGCACTCGAGTTAGAAACAAGGTGGTTTTGCCAGCATCCCCACAGCAAAGGAAGCAGGAAGCTGTGGTCCAGGTCAAGAGCATCCAGGCTAACTGGGGCTGAAAGGTTGTGCTCAGGTAGGTAGCTCCAGTCACTGTAATGGATTTGCATTCCCAAACTGGAAACAGATGTTCAAAGTCGGGCCTGGAAACTGTCTCTTCAGGAGGTGCTGAGGTGTGCCACTGCAGGGTCGCTATGGGGTTTGCTGAGCACCTCCAAGCACAGGAATACTGCTGGGGTCACTTCCTCAGGCATTAAACCCTTCTGGATTCCAGCCTCATTCTTGCAGGTGTAAGATGCCCAGCACAGATGGGGTTAGAAAACCTCATCGCCAGCCTGTCCCCCTGCTCATGGCACTGCTCACATCCCAGGGCTGAGCGGTGGCAGGAGCAGAGTGTCCATGGCTGCGGGGCTGCCTCCCACCTTCCCAGGGAGAGCCCCTAGCAGCCTCCCCACCAATGCTGCTGCCTGGCAGTGAGTCAGCACTGACAGTTTCCTGCTTCTGCTGGGCTGCCTTAGCCAGCTGCTGTGCCAGGCTGCTGACTCTCACCAGAATAAAACCCACGCAGTTCCCCACAGCTGGAAAGCCACTTGTCTCATCACCTGTACAGGACAGAGCATCCACACACAAGTCAGCTGCAGCAAGCCAGCTGCTGATCTCCAGATGTGCTTCTCCAACTCTTCAGAAAGCTTCATCACAGAATCACAGAATGCCAGGGGCTGGAAGAGACCTCCAAAGCTCATCCAGTCCAACCTCCCTGCTAGAGCAGGATCACCTGTATCACCTTTTCATGGCCAGAAATGGGCCAAGATGTGCTCATTTCCAGAGGCATCCCCCAACTAGTTCCACACAGGGAAGAGTAGCCCTGTCCCATCTGCGGTTGCATCAGCAATGCCTCCTTCCACCCCAGCAAACCTTTGACAGCAGGGTTATGACCTCAGATGCCATCTGGGGCTGACTTTGGCTGCACACCAGCAGAGCTATAACCATGTCAGAGCCAGAACAGAACTACCTCTTGAATGGCTCCCGACTCCCAGATTGATTCAGAAGCAAAGGCCTTCAGAGTGCTGCAGGCAGCTGTTTTTGAGTCACTTCCAAACTGATGCTCATTTTGGAGTTTACAGAGCACAAGATACAGAATGCCAGCACAGTGGTGGTTAGAAGGGACCTCTAGAGATCATCCAGCCCAATCCCACTGCTACAGCAGGGTCACCCAGAGTCAATCATGCAGAAACATACCCAGGTGGGTTTGGAATGTCACCAGAGATGGACTTCACCAGAGACTTCACCTCTCTGGGCAGCATGGTTCTTCTATTTAAGACCTATTGAAATTGTTTATTGAGGAACAAAAGCCCAGGGGGAACTCCCAGGGGGAGCCTCAGGGTCATGGATTGAGTTGAACCTGCTGTTACTGATACCTTGCTGCAGCCCTGCCAGCTTCAAAAAATTAAAGTGCTGACTAAAGCTGTGCTGGTTGGAGGCTAATTGGAATACTTTAATGGAGAAAATTTTATTATAGGCTGTGAAAAAGGAAACAATGGTGATGTCTACTTCACTCATAGGCTTGCTGAGATGTTTAAGAAGAAGAACACAAAACAAAAATAAGACTCTTTGGGCACAGACACTCTTGGGCTNGATATGGGGCTAATTAATTTTGATTTATTGGTAGTTCAGTCTGGAAGTTAGGATGAAGATATTTTACATATTTTGGGGGGTGGCCTGGCCAGCATTCCTCATTTGGGTCTGCTGTGTGATTGTTGGGAAGACTGGTTCCTTTCTGATTGATTTAATGTGGATAAAGCTTAAAAGAGTGTTTTGGAATTATGGAGAGTATCTTCTTGGCTGGGTTGGCTTTAATATCACTGAAACTATTACCAAATCTGCTTTTAATATGTCTGGAAACATTACAAATGCATCAACATCTCTGATGAGGGTAATTCTCCCCAAAATTCAAGTTCCAGACCCTTGCAGTGAATTCTTTACTCATAACACAGTATTTATCATATGTATGATATTTATCATGTGTGATTTTAGCCCTAATAATCCTGGTTTTATGTCTAATTGCTGTGGTATGCATTAAGAATTCAACTGTTACTTTCTTAAAAAAACAGCTAGCGAAAAGCAAGAGATGATGTTCTAAAAGTATAAAAGTAGACTTTGACCTTGGAGATAACATGCAGCCTTCTCAAAACAATGAGCAAACTTTTCGAATTAATGTCAGTCTGGGGGAAGAACAGGAGCGGGCCACCATGTCCACTGCTACTCCTCCTCCTGTAGCTTCTGGGAATTCAGCCAAGAGCTCTTTACCTGACAATAACAAGGTAGACAGCCAAGGTACAGGTCCTGCTACTCAAGTCTGTGTTGTCTCTTCAGCCAGTTCGAATCCTCAGGTAGAAGATTCTAACCCTAAACCAAATCCAACTTCTCAGGTAGCAGTTCAGACCTGCAGTGATTCAGATCCGCTACAGGTAAACTCCACTGCCATTCTTGCTCCAGTTAAGGCAAAGCAAAAGTCCAAACACCTTACGAAAAGCAATTCAACAGAAGATTTAGGGGAAAGGACCTCTGGTACACAACAAGAGGAGGAAGAGGAGGAGATATACAGCCTTAAAGATTTGGCCAATATGCTTAGATCCCAATATAGGGATGAGAAAAGCTATGTCAGATAGGCAGCAAAGAAAGAGGATGGTTCTGAGGA
>VWYK01068545.1:3357-26582 GCA_013399775.1 Semnornis frantzii
TTTTTTTTGGTTGGTTGGTTGGTTTTAATTTGTTATCATTCTATGCCCCACAGTTTGTGGGCTGGGAGTATTGGGTACCCCATGGTGCATGGGCTGGAAGCGGCGTTGGGTGCCCCGTGGTGCATGGACTGCTGGTGTTGGGTGCCCCACAGGTTTTTCTCCGCATAGCTCTGTGAGTTTATTTAGTTCACTCAGCTTATGCAATTTTTGACAGACTTAAGTGGTGCTGTCTTGATTTTTGTCAGCTCAGAAGTGAGTTCATGGTCAGGCTGTTTGGTTTGTAACTTGTTTTACAATGATCTTCTCCTTTTTTGCCTTCCTAGGTGCCAGATACCATGCACTGCTGATTCCAAACTGCCCTGGGGCTATGACTGATCTTGCAAACAGTGGGTACCTGGCAAAGATCCTGCAGCATTTCAGCACTGAGAACAGTAGGTGAACATCTTTAGATGTTTGGGGCAATAAAATAGTACTAAGAATTATAGAATTGTTTGGGATGGGAAAGGCCTCTAAAATCAACCAGTACAAATATCAACCCTAAGACCACTGTAGCTGTTAAATCATGTCCCTAGGTGCCATGTCCACATGTTTCTTGAACACCTCCGGGAATGGTGACTCCATAACTGCCCTGGGCAGCCTGTTTCAGTGCCTGACTACTCTTTCAGTAAAGAAATTGTTCCTCGTGTCCAGCCTAAACTTCCCCTGGCACAATTTCAGGCCATTTCCCCTCATTCCATCACCCGATACTAGGGAGAAGAGACCAAACCCACCTCAGTCCAATCTCCTTTCAGGCCTCCTCTTCTCCAAGCTGAACAATGCCAGGTCCGTTGAACATCGTGCTGTTCATGTCGGACTCTTATCTTCCAGTGGCTTAACAGTGTTGATGTAGTTGAAAAGGACTCAGAGTTGGCAAGAGCTGCTTGAGAGAAATTCTCTTCCAAAGTATCCCCTTGATACAGAAAATCTCAGTGGTTTTGCAGTGCTTATGGGAGGGTTTTCTGCCTTCCAGTGGTACAGAAATGGCTTTCTCCAGGTCATTAGGATTCCAGGTTCAGAACCAGGTGTGAAATGTATCATCATTAAGACTGTAGTTGAAGACTCTTTACCACTTGAGTGTGTGCTTTTCTCTTTGGTGCTCTCTCTGCAGTTAACAGCTAGTATCTCTTTACAAGACTGAGCAATTCTTACTGTAGTGTGCAGGGAAAATCTGACAGCTTGAGAGAGAAACAGTTCACTGTGATTTTAACTATAGCATATAGAGTCTCCTGGGCACTCCCCTCTGTTTTGTCTGCTCGAAGATGCTGACAATTGATTTACTTTTTCTCCAGAGCCCATCTGTGCAGTTGGCCATGGAGTAGCAGCTTTGTGTTGTGCCACCAACGAGGATAAATCCTGGGTGTTCCAAGGATACAGCCTGACAGGGGTAGGTTGAGATTTCACCTGACTTTTGCTGCTTGAGGGTTTTTTTTTTTGTTGGTTTTAGGGTGATCTGAAATCTTCTGGTCTGATTCCAGAAATTCCTACAAATATAAACAGTCAGGTTGGTACCTTCTTAGTTGTGTGCAAAGATGTGTGGGGAGTTATGGGCAAGGGAAGCCTCAGCCCTGAGTGCATGAAGGAATTAGCTGTTGTGTAGAGAGGGGTTTCCTTCTGCTTATTGATTCAAATTAAAGTCTACTGGACAAAATACTGTCAGTGACTCTTGCATCTCTTTGGATCATGGAATCATTTATCTTGGAAAACCCAAACCAGCGCTGCCAGGGCACCACCAAACTATGGCCCTCAGCACCACATCTCCACAGCTTTGAAACACCTCCAGGGATGGGGACTCCAACACTGCCCTGGGCAACCCGAGTCAGGTTTTCAGTGTCATCTTTTGTCTCACTTGAGTTGTCACTTTGCTTCTCACTGAAAATCCAGAGAAGCCGCTTGTGGGCATTGGTTTTGTGCCTCATTTCTCTTTTGTTTCCTCCATAGAGTTGGGAGAATCATAGGGGGAACAAAAAGTAAGTTGCAGGAAGAAATGGGTGCTGATTTTACTTAAGTTTCTTTTTTTTTTTCCCGTGTGAAAAGGCTTAGACTTTAGTGCCTTTTGTTCTTTTTCAGCCCTCAGTGTATGAACTTGTAAGGCAGCCTAATTTTGCCAGTTTGTCCATTATTGTGGAAGACTTTGTGAAGGACTCTGGAGCTACGTTCAGTGGTATGTCATCCTCTTCTTGTCCAGGACTTTCATGGCATTCCTTTTGGGAATGAATCACAGGCTCACAGGATGTCAGGCTTTGAAAGGCACCTAAAGAGATCATCAAGTCCAACACCCCTGCCAGAGCAGGCCCATACAATCTAGCTCAGGTCACACAGGAACACATCCAGACAGGCCTTGAAAGGCTCCAGAGGAGGAGACTCCACAACCTCTCTGGGGAGCCTGTGGCAGTGCTCTGTGACCCTTACAGTAAAGAAGTTCCCCCTTGTGCTGAGGTGGAACCTCCTGCGCTGCAGCTTCCATCCATTGCTCCTTGTCCTATCCCAGGGAGCAAATGAGCAGAGCCTGTCCCCCACCACCGACCCCCAGCCCTCAGATATTTAAATCCCCTCTCAGTCTTCTCCAGACTAAGCAGCCCCAGGTCCCTCAGCCTCTCCTCATCAGGCAGTGCTCCAGCCCCTCATCATCCTCATAGCCTTCTGCTGGACCTTCTCCAGCAGATCCCTGTCCCTTTTAAACTGGGGAACCCAAAACTGAATGCAGTACTCTCACCAGGGCAGAGTAGATGGGGAGGAGAACCTCCCTTGATATGCTGGAATATTTATGTGCCACTTTGACCCAGCTAAATAGAACTCTGACAGGATTTCTCACTCCGTTTTCCTGTTATGGGTATATAATCAAATATCCCAGTGGATTAGAAACTGGAGTGTGTGCTCTCTGGGCGAGCTTAATGTCTGGATTTTCAGGCTGACAGAAGTCCCAAATTCAAGCAAGTGTTTTGTTATTTAAGGCTGGAGGCACTAAACTGAGTGGTTTTGGTTGCTCTGATTAATTTGCTTTTACAATCAAGTCTTTCACTTGTGGCTAAACCTGGTTTTGTTGTATTTTCTTGTTTCATTACCAGTAATTCCACTGATTTATTAGTCAATGTAGAGGTTGTTTCATGGCTAGTAATTTAATGAGTTACTAGTCAGAATGCAGAAGCTTAGCTTTAAGGTTGGACCAGGTGGTCTTTGAGATCCCTTCCAACCTGGGATTCTGTCATTCTGTGAATTGCAATATCTGAAGTTCTGTCTTTTGAGAGAAATCACATCCATTAGAGCACAGAAATATCTTTTTCTTTTCCCTCTGGGTTGTTCCTGGATGTGCAAAAGTGACACTTTTCTCCCATGGCTGTTTCATTCTGTCCCCAGGTCCCCTCCAACCCCCACAATGCTAGGATTTGGGGATGCTGTGATTGCATTGCAGGGAATTACAACTTTAAAGTACATATTGGGGGTGAAAATCTCTTGATAAACACTTTATATCCATCTGGTGTTAACTGAATGAGGGGACCAGTCCTGCTGTGCTGTCAGAGAAGGATCTTCCCATGAAGCTGTTTGAGGATTAGGGGGTCAGTGTGGTCCTTGTCTGTTGGGGTTATAGATCAGCCTGACAGTCACCCAGCAAATCTCTCTGGTCAAAAGAGTTCTGTTTTGTGTTAGTTCTGTCAGATCTGTGACATTGACACTGAAGCAGTCTTGATTAACATGCTGCTCCTTGCACTTTCTGCTGTGTTTAGCCAGCAGTCCAGATGCTGTGCATGTTGTGCTGGACAGGCACTTGGTGACAGGACAGAATGAGAATTCCACTCTGCCTGCTGTCCAGAATCTTCTTCTCCTCTGCAACATCAGGTAAAGAAATGTGGCACATAAGAACTGGGGATAGACCATGCTGATCATTCTTTACTTTCAGGAATCCCAGCGTGGTGGGGTTGGAAGGGAGCTCTGGAGATCGTCCAATCCAAGCGCCCTGCTCAAACACCCACAGCAGCTTGCCCAGGAGCACATTGGCCAGGGGTAGTTTGGAAGGTCTCCATACAAGGAGACTCCACAACCTCTCTGGGCAGTGTGCTCCAGGCCTCCAGCACATTCATGCCAAAGAAGTTTCTCCTCATCTTCAGATGGAACCTCCTGGCTTCCAGTTTGTGCCCTCTTGGCTATGAGAGCACCTTTCTGTTGTTCACCAGCACTGCCAGGTCCTTCTGTAAACAATAAAGAAGGCGAAATGTGCTGGGAAATGCAGGGCTGTTGAAGTCCTGCAAATGTAGAGCAGTCTTCTCTGAACACCTCTGTTGAGAAGAGCATCTCTTGTGTCAGCCTCTGTGGTTTGGCAAGTCAGTGTGTAGCCAGCTGTGGTTTAGGATTCTGAGAAGGAAAGGATTTAATGCCTTCGGGAATGGCTGGGCTGTTTGGCTTTCATGTCAGAGAGAAGAACACAGAAATAACCACCAAAATCTTCTCTTGCTCAGGTGAATGTGTTGCAAGCCCTTTCCTGGCTGTGGACTAACAGGTGCTGTCATGTTTGGATGTGTTTGGTTCAGCAGGAAATGAAGGAGCAGGTCTCCTTGCAAATGGGATGAATGAAGAACCAGCAGGCTGAGGATCTCCTTGGCTGCAACTGGATCAATCATCCCCCTAAAGCTCTGTCCTGGACTGGGAAGAGACTGGCAGTGAAGTGGCAGTGGCAGGTTTTGTGTGTGTGTAGTGGAGAAGGTTGCGAATGAGAAACATTCAAAGAGTGTCAGATTTGAGAAGTTATGGGACCACTTCACAGTTTTGTTGCTACATTTTTTTTTTTTTTCCTTCTCTCTGGACCCTTAATTTATCCATGTGGGAACTGTCTTGTTAAAGTTGGTGCTACAAGGTCCTGAAGTCCCTGCTCAAGGCTGATGTTCTGATTGTTAGTGACTGCCCCAAAGAGGATCTGGAACTCTGAAGCAGCTGCTGTTTGGGTTTCCAACATCAAAACCTCCACCTAGAACTTCACTGAAATGCTGTCTGAGATGCATCCTCCTCTGACTTTTGGTGGCCACAAGTTACTGTCTGAACTCTGGATAGCCAATGTATGTTATGCTTTGGATATACCTGGAACAGGGTGGAAAATGCTGAGCTCTGAATAAAGCAGAGCTGGTTGGTTGAAAGCAACCAGTGGGTGATGCTGTTGGCACAGTGTGGCTTTGCTTTCTTCTTCATCTCACCACCTGACTGTGCTTCTGTTTAAAACGTTGGTTCAGCTGGTTTTACATAGTCTAACTGGTTTTCTGTTCTCCTCTATGCTACTGGTGTTAGGACCTTTGTTCTCATTTAAATGTTTGAAATACTTCTCTCTGGACAGTACAGAGTGGTTGTCTCTTGCTGGAATTTTACAGAATCTCCCAATCCCAGTATAGTGTGGGTTGAAAGTGACCTCTAGAGGTCATCCAGTCCAACCCCCCTGCTAAAGCAGGGCACCCACAGCAGCTTGCCCAGGAGCACAATGGTCAGAGAAGTTTGGAAGGTCTCCACAAAAGGAGACTCCACAACTTCTCTGGGCAGCCTGCTCCAGGCCTCCAGCACCCTCCAAACAAGTTTCTTGTCTTCAAGTGGAACCTCCTGGCTTCCAGTTTGTGCCCTCTGTCCCTTGTCCTGTACCTCGGCACCACTGCTAAGGGTCTGGCCCCAACCTCTTGCCCCCCACAGCTCCTTTAGCTGTTGCTGAACATTGAGCAGATGCCCTCTGGGGCTGCTCTTCTGCAGGCTCAACAGCCCCAGGACTCTCAGCCTTTGCTCTTCACAGAGATGCTCCAGACCCCTCAGCATCTTCAGATCCTTCACTGGACCTTCCCCAGTAGTTCCCAGTCTCTTGATTTGGGGAGCCCAGAACTGGACCCAGGACTCCAGCTGTGGCCTGACTAGGGCAGAGTGGAGGTGGAGGAGAACCTCCCTTGCCCTGCTGGCCACACTCTTCTTCATGCCCCCTAGAAGACCATTTGCCTTCTTGGCCATGAGGGCACATTGCTGGCTCATGAGCATCTTGTCCACCAGCACTGCCAGGTCCTCCTTCCTGGAGCTACTTTCCAGCAGGTCACCTCTCACCTGTACTAGTGCAGGGAGTTGTTCCTCCCCCGGTGCAGGGCCTTCCTCTTGTCCTGGTTGGACTTCATGAAGTTCCTCTCACCTCTCCAGCCTGGGCAGGTCTGGTTGTATGTCAGCAGAGGCTGATGGTATTCTCAAATGCTCTAACCAAAGTGCCCCCCTGCAGTGGTGTCTTCTCTCCCAGGAGCATGAGCTTTGGGCAGCGCTTGCAAAGGCTTGGTGTGTCACTGGCTTTGCTGGGCACAATCATTAGAGAGCATTCTGGCTTTTACACCATGTGACAGCCCCTTTTTGTGCCAAAGCCAGAAAATGCTTCTCAAATGGATCAAAAACTTCAAATTCTGGAGACTTTTCAGTCCCCACAAAGCCTGACTGGTTTTGTGCTGTGCTCTGACAGCTGAGTGCTTCACTCTGAGGGCTGCTACCTGCAGCATTTTGCCCTAGAAATCTGCTCCTGGCCCCTTCCAGCTGCTGCTCTCTCTTTGGGGAACCCACACATGAAGTGCTACCATCTCATCTTACATACTTATTAAGGTTCAACAAGTCTGAGGTCCTGCACTTGAATCGGGGCAATCCATGGTAGCAGTCCAGGCTGGGGGATGAAGGGCTGGAGAGCAGCCCTGTGGAGAAGGCCTTGGGGGTGCTAGGGGGTGAAAAACTGGAGATGAGCTGGCTCAGAAGCCATGTCCTGGGCTGATCCCCAGTAGCATGGGCAGGGAGGGGATTCTGCCCCTCTGCTGTGCTCTGCTGAGACCCAACCAACCTGCAGTGCCAGGGCCAGCTCTAGAGTCCTCAGCACAGCAGCACCAGGGACCTGTTGGAGCAGGGCTAGGGGAAGCCACAGCAGTAATGGGAGGAGAGACCTTATTGCCCCCTATGACTCTCTGAAAGGAGGATAGAACTAAGTGGGTATTGGTCTCTTCTCACATGCAACTAAGTGACAGGACAAGAGGGAAAAGTCTCAGGTTTTTACAGGGGCAGTTTAGGTTGGACACGAGGAACAATTTGTTGCCCTTGAGGGCTGTCAAAGCCGGACCCAGGCTGCCCAGGGCAGTGGTGGAGTACCCATCCCTGGAGGGGTTTCTGAGCTGTGGAGATGTGGTGCTGAGGGCCATGGTTTGGTGGTGCCCTGGCAGTGCTGGGGTTCCATGATCTCAGAGATCTTCTCCAGCCTCAGTGATTCTATGAAGCCAGACTGAGAGTGCTGCCACTGAGGTGAGTTTGGGCCTGGGCAGTTTTTCTGGTCTCTTTTGGTCTCCTAGGTCAAACACCATCAGTGCAAACTAGAGTCAGATGTCCTTGTGGATGGACTTGCAGCTTGCAGGACTCTACAGCCTTAACCTGGGCCCTTAGAGGGTAGACTCCCTGAAGCAGCTTGCTGCAGAGGTTTGCCCCATAAGGAAGAAGGTCGATGCCACCTTCTGTGTTGGGTCTGCTCCTGTTGTGGAGCTGAGGAAGCTCCAGTGAAGCTCATCTCGTGGAGAGGCTGGTAGTGGGCTCAGGTCATGAAAGGAGGCTTTCTGTCCTCCCTAGGGATTGGCAAGGTTTCATCTTTATGGCTGGGAAGTGCTAGAGGCCCTGGGTGTTTTTAGTAAAGGACAAGGACATTTTAAAACCAAGTTTTAAAGTGTGTTGGTTCTCTGGGGCTTCAATTTTTGCCCTTCCTTGCTGAGTCCAACCTTGTGCTCACAGCTATGATAGCTAAAACGCTTTTCAGGAGACAGCAGGCATCTCCTGCTCATGATTTCTTATGAGGCGGTATCAGGAGCTGGGAAGCCACTAGATGGGGTTTGCAAGCTAAGTTTGGACAGGATCCTGGGAGAGATCTCTTCATCGGGGGGGATGAAGGTGAGAAAGTTCTGGGGTGAAAGTGCTGTGTGATTGGGTTAGCAGCTCACAATCTGAAGGGTTTTTGCTCTGTTTCAGGGTGGATGTTGTGACTTAGCCACACTCATCAGACAGCTCACTACATCTGTACTGAAGAGAACAAGCCCCAGAGCTGGAATGGGAATCTACAGCTGCTGCAGAGCAGTTAAGTGACTCTTTTGGGCATGACTTGGCCATCTCCTGCCCTCTGAGCTCTTGAGGGGACCATGGGGCTGTAGGCAAGCAGAGTAAGGTCTGGCTGGGGCACCTTGTCCTGTCTCCTCTCACTGCAGTTATTTTAGTGTCTCTTGAGCAACTTCTGGAGTGCTTGAGAGTCTGGTTTGAACCCTCCAGTGGTATTGACCCTGGCCAGCTGTGTCCCAGCTGCCAGAGGTGGCAGATCTGGTGGCTCGGCAGATCTGGTGGCTCACCAGATCTGGTGTGAGGGTGCAGGGTACTCGCTTCACCCAGAAGGAGGAAGAGGGTTTTCTTGGAGACACTCAGAGCCTCTGCCCATCTTCAAAGCAGCAAACTGGCCTGAGGCCTGGCAGCCAGTGTCAGTGCTGACCCAGGTAGCTCAGATTCATGCAGCTTCTCTGCAGTGTAGTCATACCTGAACTCTGTAGGAACACAGCTGTGCCCTGAAACACCTCCCAGTTCCTTTGCTAAGAGATGAGACATCAAGACCTGCTGCCTCAAGGCAAGACAAGCTGCAACAGGCTGAGGGTCACCCAGCTGTTAGGTGAAGTCACACCCTGGAGAGAGGCTTTTACTGGTCAGTGAGCATGAGGAAGAAATCAGCAACAGCAACTCTGTGTTGGCCACTTCTACAAACTCAGGTCTTTCTCTTCAAGATCTGGGAAATACCTGAGGTCTTCATCAGTGGTTAATGTTCAGTTTGCTGGGTTAAGTAGGCCTGTGGCTGGAGGGAAATAATTTGGGTCTGGTGGAAGAGCCTCATCTACCCTGACATTGCTGGAAAATGGTAGATTTGGACTGGGTTATTAGAAAGAAATTCCTTACAGTGTGGGTGGTAGGGCACTGGAGCAGGCTGCCCATGGAAGCTGGAGGTGGTGAGGGCCAAGTTGGTTGAAGCTTTGTGCAACCTGGGCTAAGGGGAGGTGTCCCTGCCCATGGCAGGGGTTTGGAACTAGGTTATCTTTATGCTCCCTTCCAAACCAAACCTTGTTGGGATTGGGTGATTTGCCATTGGAATAGACTGCCCAGGGAGGTGGTGGAGTCCCCATCCCTGGAAGTACTTAAAAAGAGACTGGATGTGGCACTTGGTGCTACAATTTAGTTGATTATCTAATGCTGGGTAATAGGTTGGACTTGATGATCTGGAAGGTCTTTTCCAACTGATTAACTATGACTAAATTACAGAATCAAACTGGGAAAGACAAATCTGCTCTTTATCTGCATCAAGAGCAGTGTGGCCACCAGGGCAAGGGAGGTGATTCTCCCCCTTTACTCTGCTCTCATCAGACCCCATTTGGAGTACTGTTTACAGTTCTGGAGCCCCCAGCACAGGAAGGACATGGAGCAGGTCCAGAGGAGGCCACCAAGATGGTCAGAGGGCTGCAGCAGCTCTCCTATGAGGATAGGCTGAGAGAGTTGGGGCACTTCCACCTGGAGAAGAGAAGGCTTCCAGAAGACCTTATAGGAGCCTTCCGGTGTCTGAAGGGAGCCTACAGGAAGGCTGGGGAGGGATTGACAAGGTCTTGCAATGACAGGACAAGGGGCAATGGGTTTAAACTGGAAGAGGGGAGATTGAAACTGGGTGTTAGGAGGAAGTTCTTTGCAGTGAGGGTGGTGAGACACTGGCACAGGTTGCTCAGGGAGGTTGTGGCTGCTCCCTCCCTGGAAGTGTTCAAGGCCAGGTTGGATGAGGCCTTGAGTGACCTGTTCTAGTGGGAGGTGTCCCTGCTTACGGCAGGGGGTTGGAACTGGATGATCCTTGAGGTCCCTTCCAACCCTACCATTCTATGATTTGTGTTAGGACTAGGGACTGAATTAAGAATTTAATCCAGAAAGTTCAAAACTTAAAACACTGTGTCCAGGTGTGCCCTGCAGCAGGGCAATGAAGACATTACAAGGGAAATTTTGGGGTTAATTTGCATGTATTGAGAAAAGTGATTAAAAAAAAAAAAAAACACGATACAGAAATACAGAAAATCTATCCATACACAGCATGAGACTTCCAAAAGGTAAGACATTTGTACATCCCACTTAATCTGAGGGTGATCCACTCAATCCAGCCTCGAGCAACTTGGGAAAATTTGGATCTTTCTACTTTCCATTTTCAGCACTGAACATTCGCTCCTGGAAAGAGGAAACAAAGAGCAGATGAGGAAGAGTTTGGGAACTGTGCTTTAGGAACAGAAGGTAAGTCACTATCAAGTAGTTTTCAGTCAACAAGATGAGTTTGGTTTGGAAAAGCCTTCTAGTATCACCCAGTCCAACCATCAACACAACACCACCATGGCCATTAAACCATGTCCCAGAGTGCCATGCCCATGGGTTTCTTGAACACCTCTAGGGATGGCAACTCTCTCACCTCCCTGGGCAACCTGTTCCAATGTCTGACCACTCTTGCAGCCAAGAAATTGCTCCTAATCTCCAACCTAAACCTCCCCTGGTACAATTCCAGGCCATTTCCTCTCATTCTGTCACCTGATACTAGGGAGAAGAGACCAAACCCCACCTGGCTCCAGTCTCCTTCCAGGGAGTTGTAGAAAGCAGTGAGGTCTCCCCTCAGCCTCCTCTTCTCCAGATTAAAGAACCCCAGGTCCCTCAACTGTTCTTCATCATTCCATTCTCCAGATGTTTCCCTACCTTTGCTGCCCTTCTCTCAACCTGTTCCAGCCCCTCAACATCCTTCTTGGTGTGAGAGGCCCAAAACTGAACACAAAGAAAAGACTTCCCATAAACCCAACAAGATGGAAAGGGCTGCACATCTTTAAACATCCTGCTCCATAGCAGGAGTTAGAGGTGAAGAGAACAAGAGAAAATGGCCTCAAGATTTAGGATATTAGGAACAATTTTTTCCCTGCCAAGAGTGGTCAGGCATTGGAAGAGGCTGCACAGGGTGGTGGTGGAGGAGTCACCATCCCCGGAGGGGTTGAAGAAACGTGGCCATTGCGGCTGGGGACATGGTTTAGTGGCCATGGTGATGCCAAGTTGACAGTTGGACTGGATGATCTTAGAGGGCTTTTCCAACCCAAAGAGTTCTAAGACTTTCAGGTAGCCTGACTACACTCAGTATTTGGTGCCTCCTAGTGCCAAGTACAAGCAGAATTATTTTCCAGCTCACTCTGTCTTGTGCCACTGCTGACAGCTGAGGAGTTCAGGAGTAGGCTGAAGGGACTTCTCACTTTGTCAGTAGGTTTATCTTGGTTAGCTGCCAGTATAAAGACTGCCCTGGGCCCCAAAGAGCAGGTGTGGCTGTGTGCACACATCTGGCAGTTCTTTCTGGGGAGGCAATCAACTTTACCAAGTTCACTTAAGGCAGGTGGCCTATTTGCTGGCTGCTTGTCCTACAGAACCTGTGCTGCCTGTGTGCAAACCTGATCAGACTTGCTTGCAGGTTCATCATCAGTCACAACAGCTCTCTGAAGCACTACAGGCCTGGGGAGGAGCAGCTGTGAAGTGCCCAGTGTGAAAGAACCTGGCAGGGTTGGTGACAGCAGCTGGAGGTGAGCCAGTGTCTGCTCAGGTGGCCAAGGAGACCACCAGCATCCTAGCTTGGATCAGTGAGAGTGCAGCCAGCAGGAGCAGGGCAGAGATTGTCCCCCTGGACTGGGCACTGGGAAGGCCACCCCTGGAATCAGTTTTGGGCCCCTCCCTCAAAGAAGGACATTATGGGGCTGCAGCAGCTTCGGAGAAGAGCAAGGAAGCTGGTGAAGGGTTGGAGAACAGGAATGGTGAGGAGCAGCTGAGGGACCTGGGGCTGTTGAGGCTGGAGAAAAGGAGGCTGAGGGGAGACCTTCTGGCTCTCTGCAACTCATAAAAGGAGGCTGGAGCCAGTTGGCAGTCAGGCTCTTTTGCCAAGAGGCAAGTGACAGGATAAGGGCAAATAGCCTCAAGTTGCCCCAGGTGAGGTTTAGGTTGGAGGTGAAATGTCTTCACCAGAAGGGTTGTCAAGGCCTGTCACAGGCTGCCCAGGACAGTGGTGGAGTCCTCATCCCTGGAAGGGTTTCAAAGCTGTGGAGATGTGGTGCTGAGGGCCATGGTTTGGTGGGGACTTGGCAGTGCTGGGTTAAGGGTTGGACTTGCTGATCTCAGAGTTTTTCAACATTTATGATTCTATTGCTTGGCTGTAGCAGGGGTCAGCTGCAGTACTTGGGAGGTGGCAGTGGAGAGAACATTTACCTTTAGCATCCTCTCCAGCTTTATCGCGTCCGCAGCAAACTTTCTGATCCCATCAGACAGTTTCTCCACGGCCATTTGGTCTTCGTTGTGGTGCCAGCGGAAGGCCTTCTCATCCAGGTGGATCTTCTCAAGCTCACATGCCTGAGCTGTGTGCAAGAGGAATTGGGGGAGGAGGGGGAAGGGAGAAAAAAAAAAGGGACAAAACCACGTTATGGGATCATTACCAAATTCCACAGGCTTCCTAAGACAGTGTCAGGATTCTGACCACCACACCTCCAGCTGTTGAGATTTAAACCTCCCTTTCAATGTGACTTGAGGAACATGTGGTTCCTCAGCACGGCTACTGGAACACCGTGAACACCAGGAAGTGTTCCTGATGTGTTTTTGTTTCTCTTAACAGGCAGTGTTTATGTGCACGCTGTTATCTTGTACTGGCTGATGGATGGTACAGAACTTTCAGGCCTATTATCAGGAATTATGGAAGCTCCTCCTGCTGGGAGCCACTCTAAGCAAATACCCGTAACAATTGGCTCTTTGATTAGTTGGCAGTGCCTAACAAAGCTCGATTGATAACCTGCCTACAAGCCAGCTAAACACCCCAGCTGTGCACAAACCTCATCCTCCCAGTTGTAGAGCTGAAAAGAGCAGCAGCTCAGTGGGAACACAAACTCAAAGCCACGGTGGCACAGCATTAGATCCAACCACTCAAGTGTGCCTCTGATTAATTTTTGGTGGACACAGACAGCTTTTGCATGTCTAGAGCTGACTGCATCACTGATGCAATATTAACATAAGATTAAACCATGTTTGGCATTTTTGATACTAGCCAAATGTGTGAAGTTCCTCCTCCTGCTCTCCTTGTCATCTCAGGAGAGGGTACAAGTAGTTAACCCATTGGAAGTGCAGTCAGTGGGGACCCGGGACCCTAAAGAAGGGATTGTGTGTGGCAGAAGCTGCAGGAGAACTACTGTCAGGAGGCTTTGCTGGCTTTATAGAAGGATCTGAGTTTTTTTATCCTCCAGCAAAGCAGATGCAAGAACCACAGAGCTGAGCAGAACCACCAACTCCAAAGTGTTGAAGAGATGGGACAAGCCCACCTTACACAGAAGTGGGCTTCTGTGGACTTACCCTCTTTGACACTAAGTGTGGGAGTTAACTTGACATACTCTTTGCTGAGCTCTGCCAAAAGCTTGGGTGAAATGGTGAGATAGTCACAGCCTGTGAGTGCTTTTATTTCTCCTGTGTTTCGAAATGAAGCTCCCATCACAATGGTTTTGTAGCCAAACTTTTTGTAGTAGTTGTAGATCTTAGTGACACTCTTCACTCCTGAAAAAACATAGTCATAGGATGCTTTAGGTTGGAAAGGACTTGTACAAGTCATGTAGTCCAACCCCTAATCAGCACCTTTCAGCACAGGAAGTACCAATCACAGAATGCCAGGTTGGAAGAGACCTTTCTAGGTGATAGCCTAGTTGAAATGAGCTGGCCCAGCACTTCATCAAGCTGAGTCTTGCAAATGTCCAATAAAGGAGAATCCACCACTTCCCTTGGGAGATAATTCCAATGTCTAACTGTTATTATTATGAAAAATGTTCTTTTGGGGTCCACCTGGAATCTTGTACCCATTACCCCTTGTGTTGTCCATGTGACTCCTTGGAGAGAGGCAGTCTCCACCATCTTGGTAGCCACCCTTTATGTACTGGTACAAATGATGGTTTAGAACCTGGCTAAAGGCAGCATTTGTTCATAGCAGGGTTTCGATGAGTAGCTGTTGTATTTTTTAAGCTGGGTGTTAAAAGGGAAGCTTACCTGGATCCTCTGATGGCTCATAGCTTTTCTTCTCTCCATTTGCAACGTACCAGTCCAGGATACGTCCTACGAATGGGGAGATCAGAGTGACTCCAGCTTCAGCACAGGCAACTGCCTGAGCAAAGGAGAACAGCAAGGTCATGTTGCAGTGAATCCCATGCTCTGCTTCCAGGACCCTGCAGACACAGGCTGGCTTAGAACAGCAGTTTGCACACTCCCCCTTATGGAAATCCCATTCATGGAGTAAGGTAACTATGAGGTAGGAGGTTAAATCTACTCAATTCCTGCAGTTAAATTAGGAATGTGGTGAAGTTTAAAAGGTTTCAAGTTTTAAGCTCACAGCAGATGTTCTGCCCTGCCAGGCTTTGCTTTTATTTACTGCTGCTCCTTGAACCAAATGTAGACAATTTCACACACAATCACAGAATGCATCAGATGGAAGGGACCCTCCAAAGGTCATCTTGTCCAATCCCCTGGCAGTCAGCAGAGACATCTCCAACTAGACCAGGCTGCCCCATCAAGTCAGTTTGATCTTAAATGTCTCCAGAGGTGGGGCAGTTCAGGAAACAGCCTCTGTGTGGACACACTTCTGTTTCGACAGCACAGCCAACTTGGTGTGGCAGTTCAGGAAGCTCTTTTTGTGACCTGGCCCTTGTGTGAAGACACTTTTCCTGTCTTGACAGCATGGTGCAGCCCTAGTAATAGCTTTCCTGCTGCAGGGCTTTCAAAGCAATTCTTGAAGTACCCCATGTCTTTGTCAGGTGGCTGTGAGCAGGCAGGAGCATGCTGTGAATCAGCACACCCAGTAAAGAAGCACTTACTTGCCAGCCTGGATTCCTTCCCAGGTTGAAGTGAGCTTGATGAGAATTCGCTCTTTACTGATTCCTGCTTCCTTGTAGAGGTCAATGAGGCGCCTGGCCCTTTGGATCATTCCTTCCTTATCAAAGGACAACCTTTGAAACAAGAGCAGGGCTGCTTAAAACCTCATGATTTTGCTTTTCAGCCTCTCTCCCTCCCAGAGCCCACTGAAACCCACTTTTAGCAGCATTCACAGGCCAATGGCAGGAGTTTGTTCTCAGAGGTGTTTCCCGGGTCCTGAGCCCATCAAGTCAGTGCATGACAGCACTGAGGATCCAGAGCTCAAGATGCTTTCACAGAGTCACTGAATACATTGGGTGGGAAGGGACCCTCAAAGGTCATCTTGTTCATCCGCCCTGCTCTCAGCAGGGACATCTCCAACTAGAGCAGGTTGCTCAGGGCCCCAATCAAGTTTGACCTTGAACATCTCCAGGGATGGGGCCTCGACCAAATCTCTGGGCAGGCTGTTCCGGTGTCTCACCACCCTCACTGAGGACTTTCTCCTGGTGTCCAGTCTAAATCTTCCTTCCTTTAATTTTGAACCACTACCTCTCATCCTATCACCACAGGCTCTTCTGAATAGCTCCTCCCCAGCCTTCCTGTAGGTCTCTTTCAGATGCTGAAATGCAGCTTTAAGGTCTCCCTGGAGCCTTCTCCAGGCTGAGCAGCCCTGACTCTCTCAGCCTGTCTCCCTAGGAGAGGTGCTTCAGTCCTCTGACCATCTTTGTGGCCTCTTCTAGACCTGCTCCAGTAGGTCCATACCCTTCCACCAGCAAGTTGTAGACAAAAGTTTTTCTTAGTTTTGAGGAATGCAGAAGCTGAGTGCTAAAAGTGAGTTGGCAAGGAGAAGGTTAACAGAAGTGCTGTGCAAGTCTTGACATGATTAGTTAAAACAGATCTCGTGGTATGCTGAGAAGACATCACATGGAAGAGAAGGAGCAAAACTAAGAGTAGTGGAAGGTTTCCTTTGCTTAAGAGACAACAGGAAGATGACAAAATCCAAGCTGAGCATTCCTTGTTTTCATACTTCTACCACAGAGTTAGAATCATGGAATCACTAAGGTTGGAGAAGACTTCTAAGACCATCAAGTCCAACCTTCTATCCAACACCTCCATGACCATTAAACCATATCCCAAAGTGCCACATCTACTAAGTTTTTTAACATAATGGAGCAAATTAAGGGAAATCTATTCTCTAACAAAATCTTGTCAATGTAAACTCTTCTTAGCCTCCTAACAGCGAGCTGTCTAGTCCAGAACATCCTTCTCCAACTCACATCATGTACAAATAACCCAGAAGAAGAAAAGCCAACCTTGCATCTACTTCAGTGGACACACGGCCAGGTATCCTCTTTAGTATTTCAGCGCCAAACAGAACAAAAAGTTTGTCACTGGCATTTTTGATTTGCTCCTCTTCTGACCTGAAAACCATGAAGAGCAAAACAATTTCCATGGGGGAAGAGAAAAAAAAAAAAAAAAAAAAAGCAAACAACAAACCAACAACCCATTTGATTTGCACCTTGCCATGGATTTGAGGATCAAACTTCACAACCCATTTAACATTAAACTCGAGGTCATGCTCTGCTCTGTGGTTGTGTTCTGCCCTCTCTGCACCACCAGCATTTTAGCCTTTGGACACTACGCCTTAGGTGCTGTCAACTCAAGAATGTTTTCCTGAGCAGTCCTACAAGGCCATGTGTGGACTGGAACAAGGAGATGAACCTCAAAGCACAAAGAAATTATGAGTTTCTTTTTAAAGGTTGAGGCTTTTTGAGGCAGGAGATACACCCAAGAGTACATGAGGGGAAAACCCCAGCACACTGCAAGTAGTAGTAAATGCTGTTTGTGTAATTAAAGCTTCTTAGAGATATCCTGAGATAAAAACCCTCTTGACTTACCCGCCAAGCTTTTTGCCATAGGCAACAGCATCATCCACAAGTTCCTGGTAAGCTGGCATCTGAGCAGCAGCCAGGATCAGGGATGGGTTTGTGGTGGCATCCAGGGGCTTGTATTCATCAATTGCTGGGGGAATAAAAAGAGCCTGTTGAAAACAACCAGCAGGCCTGAGTAGTTATAAAGATTTTGGTCTAAACTGGAGAATAGAAACGCTTAAGAAGAACATTGAGGGGCTGGAGCAGGTCCAGAGAAGGGCAGTGAAGGGTCTGGAGAACAGGGCTGGTGAGGAGCAAGCTGAGGGACCTGGGGTGGTTGGAAAAAGGAGGCTTGAAGGGAGACCACCTGGCTCTCTGCAACTCCCCGAAAGAAAGATGGAGCCAGGTGGGGAGTTGGTCTCTTCTCTCCAATATCAGGTGATACAGAGGAGCAAGAGGAAATGGCCTGAAATTGTGCCAGGGGAGGTTTGGGTTGGGTATTAGGAATAATTTCTTTCCTACAATAGTGGTCAGGCATTGAAAGAGGCTGCCCAGGGAGGTGGTGGAGTCACCATGCCTGTTAAGTATTCAGTAAGTACACTTGGGGACATGGTTCAGTGGCCATGGTAGTGTTGGGTTGATATCATCTTAGAGGTCTATTCCAACACAAACAATTGTATGATTCTATAAATAAACTAGGTAGAAGTGCCAGATGAAGAGGAGTGTGGCTGAGGATCTGATCCATGCTCAGGAGCTAAAGGGCAAGAATGACAAAACATTTATCACTAGCAACTCGTCCTCAGTTTTTTTGCACCCAGACCCCAAATTATGTAGGACAACTCAGTCATCTAAGAAAATATTTTTTTCCATAGCTCCCTCCTGGGCAATGATCATGATCCTGAAGCAGATCCACTCCACACAAACAGGTGCTTCAACACACACTCCAATTCACAGGGATACTGCTTAAAATAAAGCAGTACTGCCATCGCCACATGGGCTTGGATGGACCTCTGGATATGATCCAGTCCACCCCCCTTGCTAAATCAGTCACCCACAGCAGGTTGTCCGGATAACAATCTCCAGGTGGGTTTGGAAAGCCTCCAGAGAAGGAAACACAGCTCTGAAGCACACACACAATTTTGGAGAAGCCTGTTTTGCCAGAGGTGATTAATCCTTTCCAACCCTGCAGCAGGTGAACGCTCCTATGGGTCTTTGGCAGCATGCAGAAGTTAACCTCATTAGACTTGAGCATCTTTCCTGTGAGGAAAGACTGAGAGACCTGGGGCTATTTAGTCTGGAGAAGAGAAGGCTGCCAGGGCATCTTGTCAACATCTATAAATATCTGAGGGGAGGGTGTCAAGATGAAGGTGCCAGGCTCTTTGTGGTGGTGCCCAGTAACAGGGAAAGGAACAAAATAATAATAATATAATCTGGAACACAGAGGAGGTTCTACCTCAACTATGAGGAGGAACTTTACGGTGAGGGTGATGGAGCACTGGAGCAGGCTGCCTGGAGAAGTTGTGGAGTCTCCTTCTCTGGAAACTTTCAAGACCCACCTGGAAACTTGCCCTAGGTAACCCTGCTCTGGCACTGGAGGTGGACTAAATGATCTCTAGAGGTTTCTTCCAACCCCTAACATTCTGTGGTTCTATGACAACACCCAGTTGTCCTCACTCAGTCAACTTCAGGTCTCTCAGAAAGCAGAGTCTCCATCCCTGGAGGTGTTTAAAAGCCACATGGATGTGGTGCTGAGGAATGTGATTTAGTGGCAGTGGCTTAGCAGTAGTGGTGGGATTGTGAGCTCCAGGAAAGCAGTTGTACTTGATCTCAGAGGCCTCTTCCAACCCCAACAGCTCTATAGTTCTGTCAGATGGACTCTTAAAGGCAAAACCAAATTTCTCTGTAATACTGAAGGTTGGAATCAAGGAACCCAAAGAATTGAAGAAATCCATGTGCCCCAGAGTCAGGCATAGGTCTGAGTTGCTGCTACCCCCCCAGCACTCCCAGCTGAAAATCCAGCACCAGCAGACATCTGGTGGCTGCCGTTAGGGCTGTTTGTTCATCGCCCACAGGATTAGGCAAGCAGCAGAGAGATTAGCACGGGCCCCAGTGAGGGCAGAACAGGAGTCAGCATTGCTCCACACAGCACAGACATGGCTAGGGGAGGGAACTCTGGGTCCTGTGCAGGCGTTGGGGCAGCGACAACCTAGGGACAAGTGGCTTTAAAAATGGAATGTCATCTCCTTTTCTGAGAAAGGGCAGAGCTTGTTCTTCTGAGGGAGGGAGGACAAAAGCACTCTTGTGTTATTTGCTTTGCTTAGAAGCACTGTATGGCTTTGGTTGGAAAAGAACTTTAAGATCATGGAGTCCAACCACTAACCCAGCACTGACACTAAACCATGTGCCTCAGCACCAGATCTCACAGTCACCACATCTGAAAAAGACCTTTTAAGATCATGAACCCCAACCATTGTCTCCACAGCTTTGAAACCCTTCCAGGAATGGGGACCCTGCTGCTTCCCTGGGCGCTATTCTGGGGCTTAACAAGCCTTTTGGGGAAGGAATTATTCCTCATGTCCAACCTACACCTCCCCTGGTGCAACCTGAGACCGTTTCCTCTTGTTCTGTCACTCGTCACTTGGGAGAAGAGCCTGACCTCCACCTGGCTCTGACCTCCTTTCAGGGAGTTGTAGAGAGGCATAAGGTCTCCTCTTAGCTTCCTTTTCTCCAGGCTGAACAACTCCAGGTCCCTCGGTTGCTTCTCACAAGACTTGTGCTCCAGCGTAGTGTAACCTTTCCACCATTTGAAACCAACCCAACCCAAATCCATGCTGGAACAAACCACTTCAGCAGCGCCCCCAGAGTCCATCGTGCCTAGCTAGCCTCGCACTGGTTGGCAGCAAGACACGGAGCTGACCAGCGGAGTTTGCGCGCAGTGTGGGTCAAACTGGAAAGGAACCACAGGAGGAACTGGGAAAAGCAGTGCACGGACTGGATCAAGCCTGAGGTGCCAAGGTCTGGGTCGGTGCGTGGCAGGAGAAGCGGTAACTGGTGAACAGGGCGGGCAGGGCGCTGCCAGCCTCGGATCGCAGGGACCCGGTGGAGCGGCAGCGGCTTTTACCCGCTTCAGTAACACACGGATGATCCTTCAGATCCCATCCCAGAGGACACCGGGTGGCCCGGAACAGACAGATCTCGCAAAGACCGGCACAGGGATCGCAGTACCGAGCCTCCGCAGCCCGAACACCAGCAGCACTCGGACACCTCCGCGCTGCCCTCTGCGGAAGCCGAGCCGTCGCCGGGCAGGAGCCCCCCGAGAGCGGCCCCACCTTCGGTACCGGCGCCGTTCCCACCGCCGGGCCTTGCGCAACCAAGCAGCCAGGTTGCGCGGCGATCCCCAAGCCCCCACTCCTCCGCCTTCCCAGTAGTTTGCTTCTCTAAGGGGCTCGCCCCTGTGCCCGGGCGCGCCCACTCTCGGCGGAGAGCGGGGGGAGGGATGAAGTGACAGGGGCCCCTCCGCCGCCTCTCACCGTTGAAGTCCCCGGTGTCGGCCACCACCGTGGTGTGGTGCTTGAGTTGGTCCAGCACCGACTCCATCTTCTGCCGCTTCACGGGAGACACCGACATAACCGCGGGACGGGGGGGCTTACGCCGCCTATAAAGAACCGCCTGTGCCCAGAGGGGATCTCGCCTGCGCGCACCCGCCGCTCCCGGCTCGCTCCCGACACCCACCGCCTGCAGGGCGGGGAGAGCACTCAGACCACCGCCAATCCCATCCCAGGGGCCCGGCGGCTAGCCAGTCAGAAGAGTCGGAGGCAAGATTGACGCGGCTGGGAGGAGCCAAGACAGGTCAGGGGGAGGGAGGAGGCTTTTGATTGGGTGGTTTGGCCGCTCCCGAGGGTCGCGGGGCAGTCATCATGGCAACGGGGACGCGGTAGCCTCTGCTTGCTGTTGCCCGCACACAGAAGTGCGCAGCGTGGCCTCGGGAGCTGCTGTCCTGGTGGGCTAGGGCGAGTTTTTTCCCTGGGCCCAGCAGCCCCCCCCCGAGCTTCTTACTTGGCCGGGCATGTCCCCTGAGCCGTCCCCCGCGCGCTGGACCGTCTGGGGCCCGCGGGACGGTTCCGGGAAGGGGCTCTGGCAGTAAGCTAAGATGGCGGCGGGAGAGTTGGTGAGGGCGAGGCCTTGGCCTCGGGTAACAGCCTTAAGGAGGTACTGGTAGTTGTGCCACGCCTGTGTTAACCCCCTGTAGGGCCTGAGTTGTGCGCTTCCTCCCTTGCTGTAGTGGCAAAGCTCAACGCATCTCCAGCCTGGACTGCTGTGCCAGGGAGTGTCCCTCGGGCCCAGCAAGGCCCAGGCGCCCTGAGCAACCGGTGGCTGGTCGCGAGGCTGAATATTTAGGCTCTAGAGAAGGCTGTCCTGTTTAGCATGGGATCTTCTTGTGCTGGCAATGAGACTTGGCTACCGATGTTCCGCAATCTTTCACTTGGCCTTTAAACAGGCTCTTTGGATCATGCTGTTCCTCTCATGTTATCTGGTATTGTTTCAGTTGTGGATGCTGCCACAGTAATTTCCCTTCCTGATGTACGAGGATGTGCTCTGATACAGCCTTCTCATGCTTTGTCCAGCCCCAAGAAAGGATAATGGAAGGAGGTGTTAGATTTAAGTGCTGTTTGGATCCTGTGACTGTGTAGGAAATGTGTTGTCATTGTCTCCATAATCCTTTGCCAAGGAATAAAGACAGTCTTCTTGTACATCCCATCTCTTCTCTTTGTTCTCAGCCCTGCAATCACTGGCATTGAGCAGGGTTGGGCATTTTTAACTTGCCAGTGCACAATGGAGTCTTGGACAGCATGTGTTCAAATGTTGGCATGTTCACTAAGTTGCATGTTCCAGAGCTAAGAGAGATTTGTTCTTCAAGATGATGAGACAAGGGATATTTTGGACTCAGCTGGTGGCTTTCTCAGCATGCGACTGCTATCACATCTGGAGCTTTTAAGCTACCCTGATTTTAGATTTGATTATCAAGGCCATAACATCCTTCCTTTTGAATGCAGCCCCCAGAACCAAAAGATGCTGTTTCAGAGCATCTTAGAACAAGTCTTTTTGAAAGCACTGGCTTTGTGTGCTGATGCTTTCCTTTGTATCCAAGTGAGACAGAGGAGGAGTATAACTTAACTATTTTAATAAATCTTATACAGTGCATGGTTATATAATTTTATCCTTCGTTCAATTACAGGAATGTACAGTACATTAGAGCATTATCTGCAGCAGTACAGGTAGAACAGATGCACAGCTCAGTCATATGGATATTTTGAAAGGTGTCTTCTGCAGTAAGGTCTAACTGATGTTACCTACTTGATGAAATCCTCCTGTGGCTCCTGGCTTGACAGAACTCTTGTGTAGGCTGCTATTAAAATCCCAAATAACCATAATCCTGTGTGATTTGTTTTCTGTTACAGTCAAAGACAAGAGTGGTGCTGTGTTTCCTAGTTCACCATTTCTTTTTATTTTAAATAAGTTGCCTCTTGTGCTCCTAACACCAAAGTTTTCCAAGTTTTCATACCTGCTTCCCATCCCCACCCAAATCCAGAGCCAGGGCTTCTCAGGAGGATTGTCCTCGTCATCCCTCCCTGACAAGGTGAGTGCCCTTTGCTGTGACATGCCAGCAGGGTTGTGCCTAAAGCCCATCACCCTCCCCTGTAAGCTCCCTGCCTGCACTGTAATCCTGCTGGTGCTCGCAATGTCCAGTTTCCAAGCGAAGTGTCTCATTGAAAATACCTCATCCTTTAGAGACATTTTTGGAAGAATAAAACCAAAGCTGAGAGGTGCATCAGGATGCTTGGATCTCACCATCTGGTCCTCAGCCACTTCCAGTTTTTCCCACCAAATGGTCATGGACAGATCCGAGCTGTGCAAAGACTGAGGCAGAAGGTTAACCTTTCAAGGAGGTGAGAATACTCACAGCACATGTCAAGCCTTGATGGAGCCTGGGCCTGAATTCCTGTTCAACCAAAGTGAAGGTGTGACTGAGAGAAAGACAAAGTCTCCCTGCTCAGTGAGCAGTTCCTGCAGATGTGTTTGTTTTGCTGCCTTCCTCAAACACATGTAAATGCAAACTTGCTGTGGAGAGGAAATCTGCTAGATGCTTGCTTTAGCTTTTCAAACATTGTGTGAATTATTGATGCAGAATCACTTCATTATGCCTCTAGGAAAAGGATTTCTCCTTCTCCCTATTTATAGATGTAAGAATGAGGGGGGAATGTCGCTGGGCAGACACATCTGCAGGAAGTGAAGAACAACAGCCTTTACTAAGTTAAGTTGTCACCTTCCCCCCCCCCCCGCCCCCGTGCCGTG
>VWYK01068545.1:26619-51044 GCA_013399775.1 Semnornis frantzii
CCCCGCGCCGTGGCCATTTATTTTGTGTTAAACCAAGCTTTCCAAGTGGGTTTTTGCTTCTAAGAGACTTAGGAAGCATTTCAGATTGCTCTTTGTAATGAAAATTTGCAGGTGGAGATGAGTGTTGAACACCCTGGGAGGGGCTTTGGGTGTGACTGAATTGGGAACAAATGGCAGAGGCTTATCTGTGTTTGAGGCCTGGCTTTGGCAGCACTGACACTTCCTGCCCCAGGATGGGTGCCAGGGGAAAGGGTTGCCCAGCTGTCCTCAGTTTCAGCCTCTGCCTAAACAAAGTAGAAGCCAGCATGTGCCCAGGTGGTCAAGAAGGCCTCTAGCATCCTGGCTTGGATCAATAAGAGTGTGGCAGGCAGGAGCAGGGACGCAGGAGCAGGAGCAGGAGCAGTCCTCCTGGACTGGATATTGGTGAGGCCACACCTTGAGTATTGTGTTTAATTTTGGGCCACTCCCTCCAAGAAGCACAGTGAGGGGCTGGAGCAGGTCCAGAGAAGGGCAATGAAGCTGGTGAAGGATCTGGAGAACAGGAATAGTAAGGAGCAGCTGAGGGACCCTGGCGGTGTTCAGACTGGAGAAAAGGCAGCTAAGAGGAGACCTTCTGGCTCTCTCCTATTCCCTGAAAGGAGGTTGGAACCAGCTGGGGGTTAGGCTCTTCTCCCAAGGAACAAGTAACAGGACAAGAGGATATGGCCTCAAGTTGCCCCTGGGGTGGTTTAGGTTGGACATTAGAAGGAATTTCTTCATTGAAAGGTTCTCAAAGGCTGAAACAGGCTCCACAGGGAGGTGGTTGAATATCCATCCCTGGAGGGGTTTCAAAGCCATAGAGATATGGTGCTGAAGGGCCTGGCTTAGCATCAGCCTTGGTAGAGCTAGAGAATGGTTGGTCTTGATCTTAAAGGTCTCCTCCAACCGAAATGATTCTGTGATTCCCTAAGTAGGGACCATCAGGCTGAGTTCCACTCACTCCTGCTCCTTTACCCAGTACAAGTCCATTCCCAGTGCTCACAGGCAGCACTAATTGGTGCATGTCTGTAAGAAGCAGACAGGCTTGGGTCATCTGTGTGGGAATTCTGGCCTTGTACCAACAAGGGGGCAATGGTGGGGACAGCAGGAGGGGAGTGAATTATCACAGAGCCTTTTCTAGTGGGCTGCAGGGCACATCTACCACAGAGACAAATTAAAAGTGGTAGAAAAAAGACTGATTTCCATGGTCCAGGTTCTACAAGCATCTAGGCTGGCTTGTTCTTTTGCTGTGTGCTGTGCCATGTCTTCCCAAACAACACCACCGTGAGGGGAAGTGGGAGCAGGCTCAGCCCTACAAGAAAAGCTTTGTAGGATGGTTTTTGTTTGACTCCAACCATGATCCTACGTTCAGACCTGTGTGAATTGTGACCTGCTCTGATTGCATGCACATAAAATTTCAGTATAAAATATATAGTTTATGTATACATATATATATATATAAAAAAAATACTTCATGCAATATTAAAACACCTTTCCCAGTGTGATGTGGTCTTAGTGTCTACCCTCAACAGCTTCCAGGAGATTGTCACCTGGGTGGCCTGCAAAGTGTGGAGCACTGCTACCTCTCCTCTGGACTTGGGGTGGGGGGAAGGGGAACTGTTGCTTTCATTCCCTTTTCTCTTGCACTACCTAGCACTAAGAGCTGAAATAAAGCAGATAGATTTAGGGTTTTTTTCTTTGTTGTTGTTGTTTTCTTTTTTAGTTAGCAGAATCAATCCTTTCCTGGCGACGCTTCATGATTTCTTGGAGCTCTGACTCCCCTCTGTTTTTCTAGAATGGAAACAAAATCAGAAGTCTTGAGTTGTAAGTTCAAGTTGTAGTTAAATTGTAATAGTTCACTAACACTCAAAGAGCAGAGCTGGTTTGGTAGGGGCAAGCTGGTTTGAAAGGGGTAGGTGGTACTGCTAAGAAGGCAGATTCATTAGTGGAGACAGAGTGATCTGCCTTACATGTTCGAGGCCTTTTAGAAGCATAGAATGGTTTGGGTTGAAAGGGATCTTAGAGATCATTCAGTTCCAACCCCCTACCATGGGCACAGATACCTCCCACTAGCCCAGGGCCACATTCAACCTGGCCTTGAACACCTCCAGGGAGGAAGCATCCACAACCTCCCTGAGCAACCTGTTCCAGTGTCTCTCTACCCTCATTGTCAAGAATTTCTTCCTAATCCCCAGTTTCAATCCCTCCTCTTCCAGCTCACAGCCATCACCCCTCCCCCAGTCACTACAAGCCCTTGTAAATAGTCCCTCTCCAGCTTTCTTGTAGGTTCCCCTGAGGTACTGAAGCTTCTTAAAAACCAGCCTTTTTTAGCTGGTGTGGGTTTTTCTGTTTGTGCAGCTTTTGGTTATTTTTGTTTCAGTTATGTGCCTAAAATGTCTGTTTCATGGGCACCCATTGAGGGAGGAGTGATCCAGAAAGCTGCTTACCTCCAGCTGGTTTTTCTCCACGGTGATTTTACTGTATACTCTGTTTCCCTCATCACCACACACTTTCTTCAGCTCCTCTCTGTTTAGGGAGAAGAGCTGAGCTCCAGTGAGGATACCAAGGTGTTCCACTGTCCTGGGAAGACACAAAGTGAGGAGATGATCACTGTGCTACACATGGCCTCTTGCTAAAGGTGAGGAGTGGGAAACGAGGGTTATCAAAGACTGAAGCCGGCTGCCTGGTTGAATCCCCATCCCTGCAGGTGTTTAAAAGCCTCAGAGATGTGCTGAGGGACATGGATTAGAAGCAGCCTTGGTAAAGTTAGAGAATGGTTAGACGCAATGATCTTAAAGGTTTTTTCCAAGCAAAGCAATTCTATTATTCTATGATAAAAGAGCTGGGAGCAGCTGACTTGCAGCCCTTGCCCTAGAACCATGCCACGTGAAGGCCCTGGGGCTGTGCCAAGGTGGCAGCTGTTGGGTAACCCAATCTGTTGGCAGAGATGAGGGAGCCACGAGCAGGTGAAGGCAGCGTCACCCTGGCACCACTGTGCACCCAGCCCCGTGGGCATTGCAGGGATTTCACTCCAGTTGTGTCACATTTGGGAGCAATCCTGGAGCTCCTCACTGTGCAGGGTGGGATTGTAACTCATAACCCTTGACCACACGCAGCTTTTTGGTCTTGTCCTGGGGTCTGGGAAGATCTGCAAGTGCCAGCTGAGGAGCTGGCTCTTTACAGCATCTCCAGAGACAGGCAAATTCCTGAAGTTGTGCCAGGGGAGGTTTAAGTTGGTTGTGAGGAACAATTTCTTTGCTGCAGGAGTGGTCAGGCATTGGAGCAGGCTGCCCAGGGAGGTGGTCGAGTCACCACCCCTGGGTGTGTTTGGGGAACATGTGGCCATGGCACTCAGAGACATGGTTTAAGTGGCCATAGTCGATGGATGGACTGGATGATCTGAGGGGGCTTCTCCAACCCAAACAATTCTGTGATTCTATTTATATTTTTCAGCCCATGGGTTTGGTTAGTTCATTATTGATTTGTCGCCACCTTCAGCACTCTGAAACTGGCCATCTGTGGCCAGACAAGCTGCAGGACACTGCTCTGAGTTCATAGAATCACAGAATATTAGAAGTTGGAAGGGACCTCCAGAGATTGAGTCCAGCCTCCTGCCAAAGCAGGATCACCCAGCTATGTGAACAAGCAGGACCACTCCTTTATCTGTAGCCACTCATTAAGGAATGTGTGGGCATGGCACGTTGGGACATGGTTTAATGGCCATGGTGGTCTTAGGCTGAAGGTTGGACTCAATGATCTTAGAGGTCTTTTCCAACCCAAACAGTTCTGTGAGTCTATTAGATCTCTTGCTGCAGCCAAGGTTTATTTGATAGTGTAGAAGAAAGAAAGAGACTAAATCTGGACACAAAGGGAGTGAGTTTGAGCTCTGACTAGCCTGGAGTTCACATGATTGGAATCAAATGTGCAACATGGGCTCTGTGAGTAAACACAAGTGACTTGTACTCTAGCTGCAGAGCTGCCTCCCACACTCCTTTCTCAGTGAAGCACCAATATTTCATAAGGTACTAAAGCAGATCTTACTCTTTGCTGAATGACTTTGCCTCCAGCCAAGCTTTGACTTCTTCAGTGCTGGAGTCGAAGGTGAGTGGTACGAAAGCTTCCTGAGGCTTTTCCACTTTGAAATTCCTGTGGGGAGGCTGAATTTTATTGTTTGTAATCTTCTTTAGCAGCTCATCATTCAGCTCGTCCATGTGATGGATAAGTTCTGGGGAAGCAAGGCAGAGAGCAGGGAATGAAATTGAGTCTTCAAATCCTGTTCAATTACTGTGTGTGTAGGGAAAGTGGGAGGAAAGTCAGCGTGAGGCTCAGTGTTTTATTAAATACACCAAAGGGAAGTCCTTACTTTAGTATTTTAAAGAACAAGCTGAAGGGTTTTTAGAGCAATAGGCTGAGCAATGATATTTTGACCACCAGGAACAAATGTGTGAAGGGAGATTGTTCCAGTCTGGAGGCTGGAGCAGGCTGGGGGAATTTACCCTTTCCTCCCACACCAGCAGTCTCAACTTCTCTCAGCTTTCAAAACCTCTCTTGCTCTGTGGGAGAATCCTAGATTGCTACAGCTCATCTCCAGAAGAACTTCTTCGCAAAGTAACAGCCAAATGCTCCTTGTCCACACAGTGATTACTGAATCTAAAAAGCTGCTTAAGGTTGTGGATGCCTCTTCCCTGGAGGTCTTCCAGCCCAGGTTGGATGGGGCCTTGAGCAACTTGGTTTTGTGGAAGGTGTCTCTGTCCATGGCAGGGGGTTGGAACTGAATGATCTTTAAGGTCACTTCCAACCCAAACCATTCTATGACTTACCCAGATTCTCATGCCACTAAACTGTCCTGTTCATCACACTTCTTCAAAGGATACAAACCCTCCCCAACAGCAACTAGCAGAAGTTTACTCAGGGGTGTTAAAACCTGCTCTGACAGTGTGTGTGCTCCCATCAGTCCTGTCAAGCAGTGATGAGGGACAGGGTCCCTTTCCCCTGATGTCTGCTGTTGTGTTTTTGCTTTACTTTGTCATCTTCCTGTTTTTCAGTTCCTTAGCTCCCCTCAGGCTGTTGAAATAAGGAAATTGCCCTGCAAATTTAGCAGCAGGAGGGGAAAAACCCAGACCACACGAGACAGAGGAGGTCAGGGAGGCCTGTGACTATCTGTGCCAAGAACGTGATTCCCATTTCTCTGTGCCTGTCTTGCCAATTATTTTCTTCTCATTGCCCCTTTGCTGTCACCTGATGTGACCAGTCCTGAGGCTGCCTACAATTAGGGTCTTGTTTTGGAGCTGTAGCCCTACTCCCTCTGCTTTTCAGTCCTCTGTTACTTATCATTTGCTGATCCAAGTCCTCACAGCTTCAGCTTTTGCTGTCCAGCTAAATAAAAGTGGCAGGGAACATGAACTGGGAGTGAGCAGCACACTCCTGAAACTCCAGAGGGAAGGGAAGAGAGAAGGGAGAAGAGAGAGGGGAAAGGAAAGAAGAAAGGAAGGAAGAGAAAGAAGGAAGGAAGCAAAGAGAAAGGAGGATAGGAAGGGAGGAAGGCAGAAGGGGAAAAAAAGAAAAAGAAGAAAAGAAAAAAGAAAGAGAAAAGAGAAGAGGAAAGACAAGAAAAAGAAGCCACCAGGACAGAGAGAGCAGAAGCACATGCTCACAGGAGCCTTTCAGTTCAGTCCTGCCATGCAAAGGCATGGTGGCAGGCTGGTGTGTGGTGCCAGGCTGGCACAGGTGGTGTGGCACACGTACGTTCTTTGGCGTCCTGCGGGGAGTTGCGTGACAACATTTCACTGCCCCATTTGTCCCCGGCGTAGCTGGCAGGCAGCTTGTGGGTTGGGCTGGATGGTCCATATCCCCTGTGGCCTGGCTCTCCTTTGTACCTCTGGTTTGACTGAGTGATAAGAGAGGAAAACAAAAAAGTCTAAGAACTTGGGGTTTGCCCATTTTTCATTTCCCTGAACTTTTTTTGTCTCCCACCCACAGGAGCAAATGAATGGGCAAATTGTTCTCCCTGTGCTGATCTGGGGCTGCTTGGCTGAGGCTGGTATGAGCTTAATGGAGCTGCACGGAAAAAAAGGTGAGTTCTGAGGGTCTCATGGGAATGAAGAGAACCCAAACTAAAGGCCAAAGGCAATGTGAAGGCATTTACACCCCTGGAGAAGATGTCAGACAGAGAGACAGGCTGGGTTATTCTTCACAGAACAGAATCATAGAATGGGTGAAGTTGCAAAAGACCTTTAAGATTACTAAATCCAAGCATTCTCTAACTGTACTAAGGCTGATTCTAAACCATGTGCCTCAGCACCACATCTTTGCCTCTTTTAAACCCTTCCAGGGATGGGGATTCAGCCACTTCCCTGTGCAGCCCATTCCAGTCTTTGAGAACCCTTTCAGTGAAGAAGTTTCTTCTGATGTCCAACCTAAACCTCTCCTGGTGCAACTCGAGGTCATTTCCTCTCAGCCTAGTAGTGACTCTAGTAGTGATCCTTGCTCGCTGCTGCTATGAATGTCTGCTGTTGTGTGTGACTTAGCCTTTTGCTCTGCAGAAATTCCTGCTCATAGGGATTCCCCAGGGAGCAAAGGAGGCAAAAGGATTTTTACTTGAAGAGAAAACAAACAGAAATTCCCTTTGAAGCTCAAGCACCACAGCTCGACGAACTGGATGTTATGTGGGGCTACTGCCAAGTGCCCAGAGCAATCTGGAAGGAATTTTGGACCATTTTGATTAACCTTACAGGGATTTTATCCACAGGCCTGCTGGGGCACCTTATGCTTTGCCCAAACTGTGAAATAGCAAAGTGGGGAAGGAATTCCATGCTTCCTGAGGGCATTCATAGTCCACCAGCTCTACATTTTTGATGTGCAAGGTGCTTGGGAGCAATGTTAATTTAATATTCCCTTAGCTGGTGTTTCCATCTGCTTCCACTCCAGGAACTTGTTCCTGCTGCCGAACTGGACTGGGTGAGGGAGCTGTCTGTGTTTAATTTATGCCCCACTTCCCCCCCAGTCCTCAGTATTTTCATGGCAAAAATGTGCTTTTAGAGCTGTGTCAGCTCTTTCATCCTGCTCACAGGACACCCCTGGAAGGAGCAGAGTTTTTCACAGAGAAGGTGGAAAATCATAGGCTGAGGAGTAGGGTGCTTTGTGGGGAGGAAGCACTGGGAAAAGAAGGAATATTTTCATCCCCAATAATCAGCAGCTGAGACCTTTCCTCTTAGGATGACCAGTCATGGTGCTGGGCTTGGGGTGAGAAGCGCTTTGAGCAGGATCTCACTTCAGAGCAGGCTGCTTCCTGTAGCACAGGGCTCAGCCATTGCCTGTCCCAGGCACTGCTGGCAGCATCAGAGCAGGAGGAAGCTTGAGCCTGCTGCATAGAATCACAGCATCATAGAATTGTTTGGGTTGGAAAACACCTAAGAGTCCAACCTTCAACCTAAGACCACCATGGCTATTAAACCATGGCCAAAAGTGCCCTGTTTCTTGAACACCTCCAGGAGTGGTGACTCCACCAGCTCCCTGGGCAGCCTGTTCCAAAGCCTGACCACTCTTGCAGCAAAAAAATTGTTCCTAATCTCCATCTGAACCTCTCCTGGCACAATTTCAGGCCATTTCCTCTTATTCTATCACCTGATACACGGGAGAAGAGACCAAGCCCCACTTGGCTCCAGCCTCCTTTCAAGGAGTTGTAGAGAGCAAAATGGGGAGGAAGAGCCTTGCTTGGAGAGGGGGAAAATAAATGGTGGCAAAATGGAAGAGTTTTCCCATAGGAAACTCAGGAATCTCCAGGAACATGGTTCATCTACTTAGAAATGTTGATCCTGACTTGTGCACAGCACCCTAGGCACTGCAGGAAGGTCTAATGACAGGATTATTCTCAGAGGGTGATTACACCCTGCAGTTGACTACCAGTTAAATACCACCTGGCCACAGACCTGTTCCACCTCTTCCAGTTTCACCACATCCAGGATGTTATAAGGGACGTAACCAGCCTGCCCACTCCGGTTCAGCAGCTTCCACCACTGCTTGTTATCTTCCAACACCTGAGAGAGGGAAAAAAGAACTTGGCTAGTGAGAACCTCAGATCTCTGCTTTACATAAGCAGCAGAGAGCAGAAATCAAGCACAGATAAATGTAGAGTGGCTGGAATAGCATCGGTGAGTGTTGCACTCATCTGAAATTCAGGACTGCAGTCTTTCCTGAAAAGCATCAGGACTTCTGCCCATGATGACAGGAGAGCATCTCTGGGGCAAAATGGACCTGGGGTGGGGAGGAACTCATTGTTCCTACTTAATCTGGAGACCTGGGTGGAGAGGAATACAATGGAATTCAACAAGGGCAAGTGTAGGCTTCTGCACTTGGAGAGGAACAACTCCCTGCACCAGTACAGGTGAAGAGTGACCTGTTGGGAAGCAGCTCCAAGGAGAAGGACCTGGGAGTGCTGGTGGACAAGTTGCTCATGAGCCAATGATGGGCCCTCGTGGCCAGTAAGGCCAATGGTCTCCTGGGGGGCATGAAGAAGAGTGTGACCAGCAGGTTGAGGGGTGTTCTCTTCCCCCTCTACTCTGCCCCAGTGAGGCCACAGCTGGAGCACTGTAACTGCTCTCACCCTTTGTCCCAGGCACCACTGAACAAAGCCTGGTCCCATCCTGCTGACACCCACCCTTGAAGTATCATCAGCACTAATGAGATCCCCCCTGAGGCTTCTCCAGGCACACAAGTCCCTTAGCCTTTCTTCAAGAGTCCCCTCATCATCTCTGTAGCCCTTTGCTGTACACTCTCAAGCAGTTCCCTGTCAGTTTTGAGCTGGAGAGCCCAAAACTGCCAATGTTCTCCAGCTGCCAACAGTATTGTGCTAAGAGAAAGGTCACAAAAAGGATGTTTTCATGGAAAATAATTCCTTTGGAAGGGGAGAGAGGTAATCATGACCACAGGCCCAGTGACTGTTTTCCTTCCTCCTAATGAAGATGTGACTGACATGTTGAAGCTGAATGAATGCCCACAGCCAGCCTGTGCCAGCTCCATGGAGAGCTCTGCATCTGAGCACACCTTTGTGCTTCTGCTCAGGAAAAAACATGTGAAAGGAGCTTGCACATGCCAGCCTCTGGAGATGATTCTGGTGCTTATGGGGAGGAGGGCACACCTTTTCCCCCAGTACCTTCACCTACCTCCAGGATCTCATCCTTCAGCACCGAGAGCTCATTGGCATTGCGCGCGGTGAAGTCGTAGCGGATTTTGGCATATCTCTTGGGCAAAGCCTGTGCCTCAAAACCCCTGCAGAAGAGGGGAAAAGGAGTTTTACTGCAGGCCTATCTAATAACTGGGGCAACATGACTGGGTGACAGTGTTGATCTGCTGGAGGGTAGGAAGGTTCTGCAGAGGGATCTGGCCAGGCTGAGTCCATGGAGTGAGGTCAATGAGTTCAACAAAGCTGAGTGCTGCATATTGCACTTGGGTCACAGCAATCCCATGAACACTCAAGGCTGGAGGCAGGGTGGCTGGAAAGTGCCTGTCAGGAAAGGACCTGGGGATGTTGGTTGACAGCAGCTGAAAGTGAGCCTGGATCAGCAAGAGTGTGGCCAGCAGGATCAGGGCAGGGATTGTCCCCCTGGACTGGGCAGTGGCAAGGCCACACCTGGAATCCTGGAGTCAGTTTTGGACCCCTCACTACAAGAGGGACACTGAGGGGCTGGAGCAAGTCCAGAGAAGGACAAGAAAGTTGGTGAAGGGTCTGGAGAACAGGGCTGGTGAGGAGCAGCTGAGGGACCTGCAGTTGTTGAGCCTGGAAAAAAGAAGGTTGAGGAGACAACACTGCTCTCTACAACTCCCTGAGGGGAAGCTGGATCCAGGTGAGGGCTGATCTCTTCTCCCTTGTATCAGGTGATGGAATGAGAGGAAATTGTGCCAGGGGAGGTTTAGGTTGGAGATTAGGAACAATTTTTTTGCCGCATTAGTGGTCAGGCATCGGAACAGGCTGCCCAGGGAGGTGGCAGAGTCACCATCCTTGGAGGTGTTTGAGAAATGTTTGGCCATGGCACCTGGGGGCATGGTTTAGTGGCCATGGTGGTGTTGAGTTGATGGTTAGAGCTAATGATCTTAGAGGGCTTTTCCAACCCCAAAAATTCTGATTTTCATTCCAAAAGTGTTTACAGTAAGGAAAAACTGTCTTGCTTTGCTGAAGGAGGGCAGGTAGGAGCTACTCTAATGCACCCTCATGGATCTTTCAGCTTGTGACCTGCAGAAGTCTCCTGAGTGCCCTAGTCACAGCGGGTCAGGTTCTCCTCCAGTTCATGTCAGGTTTTGTGTAACTCAGTGCTTCCAGCACTGTTTTTTAGCCTGGTATTTTTCCATTGCCAAGCTCTTGGCTTTGGTCAGTGATTTAAAATCTGTTACGTGTGGAAATCTGGCTCTCTGGTTTTGCTCCCGAGGTGCTATAAAACCTTTTTGGACTAAAATCCTGATTAATGGGCTGGAAAACAAGCCCAGCAGGCCTAGTTTTGGTTCATTTTGGTGTCTGCATTGGTGGTCTGGAAAAGGCTGCAGCCACTGGTTCAGTGGTTTCATACCACCCCTGGGGCTTGTAAGTTGCCTGTTTTGAATTAGAGCAGGGTAGATTTAGATTGGACATTAGGAAGAAGTTTTTCACTATGAGGCTGGGGAGACACTGGAACAGGTTGCCCAGGAAGGTGGTAGAAACCCCATCCCTGGACGTTTTTAAGGTCAGTCTGGATTGGGCTTTGAGGAATCTGGTCTAGTGGGAGGTGTCCCTGCCCATGGCTGGGGTGTTGGAGCTAGATGATCCTTAAGCTCCCTTCCAACCCAACCCATTCTCTGATGTGGAACAACTTTTGTTCTAGTCACAGCCATGTGCAGTGTCTAACTTGTAAGTCTGCAGTCTTGGAGCAGACTGTTAGGTCGAATCCATGAGTCAAGCAAGGGAGTGGTGGCCTTGCCCAGCAGTGCCCTGAAGGCAGGGAGCAGGAGAGCCCCAGATGGGTATAAATTACTTCTTTTGTCACATTCCAAAATGTAAATGAGTCATGAGGGAAAAGGTGAGGGTGGAGGATTTTGAAGCTAAGGTGGACTTGGTATGCACCAAGAATTTACACAATGGTCTTTGCTGGTTGTTGTCACACTGCTTGGGGCTTTGGTGACACTTGTCTGCAGCCAGATGCCCTGGTGTAAATTAGAGCCCTGGTGCATGGCTCTTCTTGCTCATGTAGGGTCTCTTGGCTAGGAAATGAGTTCAAAGTGCTCTGAATAAAGCATGATTATGGCAGGAAAGATGTCCTTGATCTGAGCAGACATCTGGCTGAGGTCTCCTCTGGGCTGAATCGCTGTCCCAGGCTGCCCAGAGAGTTTGTGGAGCCTCCTTCTCTGGAGAGAGTCCAAACCCATTTGGACATCCTGATTCTGGGCAAGCTGCTGTGGGTGTCCCTGCTTTAGCAGCAAGGTTGGACTGGATGATCTCCAGTGGTCTCTTCCAACCCCACCATGCTGGGATTCTGTGTTTTCAGTGCCCTGCTGCTGAGACCAGGCTGCTCTTCCCCTGCGCTATGATTTTTTTTTGGTAGCCAAACGCTCTAGTGTGCTCAGACCCTAATGAAAATCCCTCCCATAAACAGGTTCTTTGTGTGCAGGGTCTGGTGGCTTTAGGATGAGCGGAGAGCTACCAGATCTTTGAGTTCTCTGGGCCAGCCAGAATTAACAAGAGCAGAGAGTTCTCTACGTGCTGGTGTCAGGATTTGTGGCAGAGGGCATGTGTGAGGTCAGAAGGCGGAAGGCCCAGGTGGTGCTGATACATTACCTATGAGTTATGTTCTGCTTGAAGGCGTCCCCAGCTTGTGTCTGATCAGCAGCCTGCCCACGCTTCAGCGAGGAGCTCCGGTAAGGGTATCCATTGGCTGATGAGAGCTGGGAAGGTAAAGATGGAGTCAGTGCCGCTAGCAGAGGGGAAAGCTCTATCAGAGGAAAGGAGATGTAAAGAAAAAGCCTGGAAGCTTTTGGAGGTGGTGAGGGAGAAATGTTCTGCAGGCAAAGTCAACCATGGAGCTCAGCCATGTGTCCTATTCCCTGCAGTTCAGGAGGTGAAGCTGCCCTTGGCTGGCCTTTTTCTTCCCATATTTAACTGGAGGGACCAGAACCAACTGAGTTTCGAGCCAACTCCTTGTTACACACAGGCCCGAGCTCCACAAATCCATCCCTCACTCTGAAAAACAGGGAGGGCAGGAGGGGAAGAGAGGATGAGCAGAGGCTCGAGACTGACCTCTTCTTGCAAGTGTCCAATGTCTATTTCCCAGGGAGCTCCGCGGAAGATTTCCATGGGCGGTTCCCAGCCGTTGCGGAATTTCGGGATGTAAGTGGGGATGTTTGCTTCTCGGGGCCATTCAGCTCTAGGGCATGAAGGGGACAATACAGAGTCCTGGAATCTTTAACACTGGAGATCTCCAAGATCAAGGAGTCTGTTAGCCCAGCACTGCCAGGTCACCACTTAACCACATCCCACAGCACCACATCTCCAGGGCTCCCTTTCAGAGATGAGGACTGCACCACTGCCCTGGGCAGTTGGGGCCAGGCCTTGACAACCCTCAAGGGGAAGAAATTGTTCCTCATGTCCAACCTAAGCCTTCCCTGGGCAACTTGAGAATTTTCTTTTGTCCCATCACTTGTTCCTTGGGAGAAGAACTTGATCCCCCATGTGGCTCCAGCCTTCTTTCAGGGGGTTGGAGAGAGCCAGAAATTCTTCCCCCAGCCTTTTTTTTTTCCAGGCTGAACAACCCCAGATCCCTCAGCTGCTCCTCATCAGACCTGTCCTCCAGATCAGCTTAGCTGCCCTTCTCTGGACCTGCTCCAGCTCCTCAATGTCCTTCTTGGAGTGAGTGGCCCAAAACTGAAGCCAGGGTTTGAAGTGTGATGAGATTCACAAGGAATCTTGGAAATCAAGGCAATATTGATATGTGGTGAGATTCACAAGGCACATGTCTCTGGAAGCGTGGCAGGGAGAAGCAGGGACATCAGGGCATCCTTGACCCTCTCACACAGCTGTACTTGGCATCCCCTCTGCCTTTCTTAAGAGCCTGGGGAACCTGCTGAGATGGCAGCTCTGTCCTCACCTTGATCTGGTCCACGTCTCTCCCAGGGACTCCCAGAGGCTTATCTCTTTTGGTGTCAGGTGTCCTCGGACGAAATCTGTGGCATCTTTAGAAAGCAATGGGCTCATGACAGACCTGGCAAGCTCAGGGCCACCACAGCTGTTGACAATCTGGATTAAACACAAACAGGAGAGGGTTTTGCAGGAAAGGTCCAAAGTCTCAAACCAGCACAAACACAGGGGTCCAGAAGTCAGAGAGGCTGGAGAGGGCAAAATATCAGCAACTTCAAACCGTTGGAGTCCCTACTGCCTACCCCAAAGGAAGCCAGGGAGCTCCATGGGGAGCACCTCAAAGCCCAGACTAATTCACATCAGACTTTCCAAACTTTTCCTCTGTGCATTCATATGGAAGGGTGAGGTTTCACAGCATGGTTTGCTGCCCCCTGAAGGGGATGTTGGATTCCCTTCTGGTTTCTTTTTTCCAGTTGGGATCTCCACTTCCTATATTCAGTGCAAATATTGAGCTGTGTTTTCTGGAAGGTATCACAGTATGGTAGGGATTGGAAGGGGCCTCAGGAGATCATTGAGTCCAACCCCTCTGCCAAGGCAGGGTCCCCTAGAGCAGGTTACTCAGAATGGCATCCATGTGAGTTTGGAATGTCTCCAGAGATGGAGACTTCACTGCCTCTCAGGGCAGCCTGTTCCAGTGCTTCACCACCCTTAAATTAAAGAAGTTCCTTCTCATGCTCAGATGGAACTTCTGATGTTCAAGTTGGTGCCCATTCCCCCTTGTCCTGTCCCTGGGCACCACTGAACAAAGCCTGGTCCCATCCTCCTGACACCCATCCTTGAAGTATTGGTCAGCATTGATGAGATCTCCCTCAGGCTGCTCTTTCCCAGACTAAACAGGCCCAGGGCTCTCAGTCTTTCCTCACTACAGAGATGTCTCAGTCCTCTCAGGATCTTTGTAGCCCTTTGCTGTACCTTCTCCAGCAAGTCCCTGTCCTTCCTGAACTGGGGAGCCCCGAACTTGACAAAATACTCCAGATGTGTCCTCACTAAGGCAGAGTAGAGGGGGAGGAGAACCTTCCTTGACCTGCTGGCCACGTTCTTCTTCATGCACCTGAGGATGCCATTGGTCTTCTTGGCCACAAGTGAGATCAGGCAGATTCCCAGTGGCAACAACAGCTGGTTGGCACTTTTGTTCTCAGTGAGACACTCATGGAATGGAAAGATTTAGATTTGCTCAGATTTGTGTATTTAGTTTAAGCTGATCAGAGGCCAGAAACACTGGTGGTGGTTCTTCATGGCTTTACTAAGAGAGCTTGAGCCTGTTGTGATGTTTCCTAACCCTCCTGCATAACCTGGCTGCTGTATGTGTGAAGCCACCCTTAGAAATGAAAAGTGAATTGACAGAGAAACCTGTGAGGAAGATTTACCAGTTCCAGTGGTCCAAAGAGGAAATGCACCAGCTCAGAAGCACTGGGGTTCTGGATGTGCTTTCTCAGTTTGGCCTGAAAAGAGAAACAACCCAAATTTAACCTCAGCTTGATCTTGCCTTCTCTGTCACATGGAAGACTTGTTGCTGTAGTTACTAACAGCCTGCAAAGTACAGAAACTTCAACAGTGCCCCTCAAATCTGGCAAGAGTGATTGGGCAACAGGAATAATTTTGAGATCCTTTCTCTTTTGTGCCCATTTCTAAGGATGCTGAATTTAAGGAGGGGTGGAGAACCTCCTGTGTTTAAAATCACAGAATCCTTTTGGTTGGAAAAGATCTTTAAGATCATTGAGTCCAACAATTCTCTCACTCTACCCAGTCTGGTGCCAAATCATGTGCCTCAGCACCACATCTCTATGGGTTTGAAACACCTGCAGGGATGGGGATTCAACTACCTCTCTGGGGAGCCTGTTCCAGGGTTTGAGAACTCTTTATAGAATCATAGAATGGTAAGGTTGGAAGGGACCTCAAAGATCATCTAGTTCCAACCCCCTGCCATAGGCAGGGACACCTCCCACTAGTACAGGTCACTCAAGGCCTCATCCAGCCTGGCCTTGAACACCTCCAGGAGGGAGCAGCCACAACTTCCCTGAGCAACCTGTTCCACTCTCACTGTAAAGAACTTCCTCCTAACGTCCTGTTTAAATCTCCCCTCTTCCAGTTTAAACCCATTGCCCCTTGTCCTGTCATTACAAGACCTTGTCAATAGTCCCTCCCCAGCCTCCCTGTAACCCCCTTCAGATACTGGAAGGCTACTATAAAGTCTCCTTGAAGCCTTCTCTTCTTTAATGGAAGAAGTTTCTTCAACTCTCCAACCTAAACCTTCTCTGGTGCAACCTTAGGCCATTTTCTCTCAACCTGTTGCTTGTTACTAGGGAGAAGAGACCAACTCACTACAACCTCCTTTCAGGTTTAAAGGCCACAAGCAGAAGTGAGCATCTGGAGTGGGCTCAATGAGCTTATGCAGAGCTATCAACAAGGTTGGCACAACACTTCTTGGCTTTTTAAGCTCAAAGCTTCACAGATGCTTCGAGCCAGGACTCTGTTTGGAAGGAGATCCAGGCATTACAAAGCTGCTGGCTGCTCAGTCCCATCCTGACTTTCCACTTCTCATTTCAGTTTAACAGCTTGACCTAAGAAACCAGCCCAAGCCTGACAGTATCTCTTCTGGGTTCTGAAGGATCTGGAATTGCCATTTTTGTCCCTTGATGAGTGTTTTCAGTTCAGATTTCACTTCAAATGTTTATTGCTGTGCTAGAAAGGGGACGGACACTCTCTGTTTCTTACCAGGAGGTTAAAAGCCAGTTTGGTTTTCTGGAAGCAGTCAATGAACTCTGCCTCGCTTGGGGGTCTTGCACGAAGAGTCAGCATGCCCTCTTTCATGAGGAGGTGGAGAGAAAGACACTTGAATTAGAAGATCCCTTTTCAGAGAAGTTTCAGCTTGTAGAAGACACAGCAATAATGGGTGTTGGGGGCTAGAACTACTTAAAATCAAGGAGTCAAGAAAAGCCACCAGTTTTAATCTGTGTTAGAGGCTTCACTAGGCTTTGTTTGCTCTAAAAAAGGTCCCCACAGACCAGCAGCACCTTTCAAAGTGGTGTGGCTGCTGTTGGGTCCAGAGCTGTGCTGCTGAATCAGTCTGGCATTGCTAGGATGGGAGCTGAGGTCTCCTCCCAACCTTCACCCGTGCCTGTCGTTTGCTCTTGCTGCTCCACTGTACCTGCTGGCCCTTTCTTCTTGTTCTTCTTCCCTTTCTTCCTCTGGTTGAGCTGTCTGAATGCCTCTGCAGCCTTCTGGAGCCTGGCCACAAACACTTCAATGTCATCCAGTGTGCAGTTCAAGATTTGCTGTCAGGGCAGAAATGCAAAAAATCAAGGTGTGAAAGATCCCTCAGCTGCAGGCAGCTGGAATGAGTGAATCCTGGAAGAATGCACAGGGGTGGCGAATCCAGGCATGAAATGAAGCTGAATTCATCACTTTCCAATCACAAAGCTGTGCTTGCTTGTCTGTTGTACTCATCAATGTGATAAGTGACCCCTGCTAATGGGGGTCTGCAAAACAACCCCCAGACCAGACCTGAAATCAGCAGAGCTCCCTCAGGTCAGCAGAGTTTGGACCTGACCCAGCACTGGAGATTTGCTCTTGTCCACCTTAACTCTGTGCATGGTTTGCAGCAGTTAACACTGACTTGAGAATGCATCAAATGCCTGCTTAGGGAGAAGCCTCTTGCTTCCTCTTTCTCTCTTCCCTCTTGACCCTGCACTATTCTTCATAGGTTCATAGACTGGTTTGGGTTGGAAGGAACCTTGAAGATCATCTCATTCCAACCCCCTGCCATGGGCAGGGACACTTCCCACTAGATCAGCTTGTCCAAGGCCTCATCCAGCCTGGCCTGGAACACTTCCAGGGAGGAGGCATCCACAACCTTCCTGGATAACCTGTTCCAGTGTCTCCCCACCCTCACTGTAAAGAATTTCTTCCTAATCTCTAGTCTAAATCTTGTTACCAACCGTTTCTTTCTCAATCTTCTGTGCTAGGATGGCTCGGGACTCCTCGTGGTCGTGAGAGCTGGAGCTCCGTCGTTCATAGTCTGCACAGAAGGGAGAGGAAAAGTCTGTGAGACTGCAAACAGGCTCCATTAAATGCAAGGACACGTGAGATGGGAACTCCCAGCTTGCTTGTTTGTTCTGTCAGGGGATGACAAAGAGCAGAAGGTGATCAAAGCTGCCGATTCAATCTTCCATGGTCACAGCACCTGCCCACCAAGACAGCTGCCTCTTTTCAAACAGCAGTGGATGAATCGTGGAGAGCTGCCAGCTACAGGCAGAGGCCTGCAAGCACTATCTCCAGCTGCTGTGAGTCACCAACTCCTTTGCTTTTCATACATCTAAGCTGATTTAAACCCACAAGGGGGCTGACAAGCCACTGCTCACTCCATGCATGTAAAGGAGGAGCAAAGGCTGAGAGCCCTGGGGCAGAAGAGCAGCCCCAGAGGAGATCTGCTCAATGCTAAGCGAGAGCTAAAGGAGTCGTGAGAGGCAAGAGGCTGTGTTTTGGTGTCTGTGTTACTCCATAACTCAGTAGACTTCAGTGTGTCTCAGCAACACAGGGGCTGCAATGTCCACAGGCCATTTGAGGAGGGCTGGGTGTCCAGACTAACAAATCCCTGCCCCAGCACAGACGCTCTGAGCACTGCCAGTACCTGGGTTGTGCTGGGAAGGAGGTGCCACCCGGTTCCTGTTCATCCCTGAGCCTCTCATGTCGTGCTGAATGGGGATGGGAGCTGGCCCTTGAGGTGGTGGGAGGATGGATTGTCTCTGCTTGATCTTCTCTTGGTTTGCTCTGCAAGGGAAGGAACACAGGTCAGTGGCTGCTGGTGGCATCTCTGAGAGTTGTGTGAGGCTGCCCCAGGTGTAAATGGGGCTTTTTCTTTTGAAACAAACCCTGCAGTGCTTACTTGAGTGTCTGTGGCCTTATCTTCTTCCCATGCTTGTGGTCTGCCAGGGCACTTTCAATGTCCTCATGAACCATCTCTGCCTGAAAGACAAAACAGGAGTATTTTGCTTTGCTTTGGGAAAGGTTGAGGGCTCTGAGCAGGCAGAGGCAGAAGGGGTTGGCAGAGGGCTTGGTGTGTGTTCTGCTTTCTGTTTCACACCAGCAAAGAGGGCTCTGCTCACCTCCACCTCATCACAGTTGAAGAAGTGGATATCAGGTTTGTGCTGCTCCGAATCCTGGCACACCAGGAGGAGGATGGAGGAGTAGCGCATCTGGTTCAACACTGTCTGGCAGTGCTGGACTGTGGGCAGGGGGAAGTCCTCCAGCTCCTCCTAAAGAGAAAGAGAAGAGGGTCAGGCAATGGGGAGTGATCGAACCAACAAGGATTTGGCTGCTTTGAGCTCCTGGGATTCCTGTCTGAGGAGAGACCTGGCAGAGCTTGTGTTTCTTAGCAGTGGTTTGCTGGAGACTTCGTGCCGAGGTTTGCAGAGGGACAGTGGCTTGGGACTGTGGGATGGGAGTGGGAGGAGTGGCAGAGGTGAGCTCTGCTTCTGCTCCAAGTCACAGAATCAGTGTGCATCAGGTTGGAAGGTGCCCTTGAAGGTCATCTTGTCTGACCCTCCTGTGCTCAGCAGGGACATCTCCAACTAGAGCAGGTTGCTCAGGGCCCCAGCAAGGTTAACCTCGAATGTCTCCAGGGATGGAGCCTCCACCACATCTCTGGGCAACCTGTCCCAGTGTCTCAGCACCCTTGCTGAGAAGAAGTTTCTCTTAATGTCAACTTCAATCTCCCCTGCTCTTAGTTTCAAACTAGATCTCTGATCTAGTTTTAAACTCCCTGCTCCATGGCCTTCCAAAGTCAGACTTGACAGGTCTGTAGTTCCCCAGATGCTCCTTCCATCCCTTCTTCTGACCTCATCAATGCCCAGTCCAGGGGTATGATCACTTCCCTGGTCCTGCTGGCCACACTATTGCTGATCCAGGCCAGGATGCTCTTGGCCTTGTTGGCCACCTGAGCACACTGCTGGCTCACATTAAGCTGGCTGTCAGTCAACACCCTAGGGTCCTATCAGCCAGTCTCTGCACAGCCAGGAGTGGATTTTGATATTGACTGACCCTTCTTTGGGCTCCCTAGAAGTGCCCTCTCAGGGAGGATGAGAAGGAGCCATGCTGCACCCCATGCCTCAGGTAGGTTCAGAGAGCTCTGGGTACCTGTGACTCGCAGTCCAGCAGGCGGATGGACTTGTCGTTCACTTGCAGCAGCATCTCCTGTGTCCAGATCTTCTCTTTGGAGTTGAGCAGGATGAGCTTTCGGATCGCATCATCCACTGTCACGATGGACTCGCTTTTGTCCATGATGAAGGTGGCCAGGTGCTGAAGTTAGGAAAGAGGTGAAAAAGCTTTGATGGTGTCTGTACTGTAAATCAGCGGTGAAACCATCTCTAGAGGCTTGAACTGTGTTCTTTGAGCACAGGCATGAGAGAGAAACAGACTCACAGAATGATAGGGGTGAGAAGGGGCCTATGGAGATCTAGTTCAATCTACCTGTCAAGGCAGGCTCACCTAGAGCAGGTTGCTCAGAATGGCATCCAGGCAGGTTTGGAATGTCTCCAGAGATGGAGACTCCACCACCTCTCTGGGCAGCCTGTTCAAGTGCTCTACCACCCTTAAATTAAAGAAGTTCCTCCTCATGCTCAGATGGAACTTCTAATGTTTGTGTCCATTCCCCCTTATCTTGTCCCTAGGCACCACTGAACAAAGCCTGGTCTCATCCTCCTGACACACATCCTTGAAGTGTTGATCAGCATTGATGAGATCTCCCTCAGGCTGCTCTTGTCCAGACTAAAAATCCCAAATTCTCTCAGACTATCTCCATCAGAGCTACAAATACAAATGCCTGTTGTGTCCAAATGGTGCTTGTGCCCCCTGCCAGCAGTGGGTGAAGGCCAGAGGTCCAGGGAACTCCTTTCTCTCCAAGGATCAGCAGCCCAGCAGAGCAAGTGCTGCTCTGTGTGGATGGGGAGAAGGTGCTGCCAGCAGAGGGGACTGCAGGGCAGGAGAAGCTGGGAGCCTTCGCTGTGCCGAGCAGCCAGGCTGGTTCTGTGCCAGTGACAGCATAGCAAGGCCACGTGTTCAGGTGACAACAGGTCAGGGGAAAAAGTCAGGAAGGAAAAGGAAACAGCCTCGTTCCACTTTGTTCCCTCTGCTGCCCTGCTGGGATCCTGGCGAGAGGCAAAGAACAGCCCTGACTGGGAAAGCAGCTGGAGCTTCTTCCTGTCATAACCGACCTTCTCCAGGAGAGAATCCCAGACTGGTGTGGGTTGAAGGGACCTTTCCACCTCATCTAGTCCAACCCCCTGCAGTCAGCATGGTCTGGAGAACAAGTCTTGTAAAGAGCAGCTGAGGGACCTGGGGTTATTCAGCCTGGAGAAAAGGAGGCTGAGGGGAGACCTTCAGGATTTCTACAGCTCCCTAAATAGAGACTGGAGTGAGATGGGGGTTGAGCTCTTCTCTATAGGACCGGGTGAGAAGAAATGGACTGAAATTGTGCCAGGGGAGGTTTAGGCTGGATGTGAGGAACAATTCCTTTACTGCAAGAGTGGTCAAGCATTAGAAGAGGCTGCCCAGGGTGGTGGAGGAGTCACTGTCCCTGGAGGTAGAAATGGAACTTCAGGACATGTTTTTGTGGCCTTAGTGGTATTGGGTAGATAGCTGGACTCAATGATCTTAGAGAGCTTTTCCAGCCTTAATGAATTTAGGATTTGTCGTGGCAAATTAGTTTTTACAGTGACTGTTGGTTAATTTGCAGGTACTGGAAAGAGCAGAGAGAAGGAAAAACCCTGCAGAGGGTGAGATGTGGTCTTGAAGTAGAGGTATTGGGTGGGGCACTGTCTAAGTAAAGCTCTTGGCAGCTATTGGAGCAGAGATTTGCCCTGCAATCAGCTATGAAAACTACGCTGGGGTGGATGTTACTGGAAGTGTGGAACAGTGCCTAAGGAGGTATTCACAAAGTCAACATCATCTGTGCAGAGGTGACAAACCCTCTGCCTTCTGGGCAGTGAGGAGAACTGGTTTACACCTGATGAGGGACAATCTTATCTCCCCAGTTATTTTAACTGCCAGGTTTACAGTCTTCATAAATTCATTTTGTTGTTTGCTGGTAGGGAAGTGAATTTTGATGGAGGAGGAAGTGCCCATTTGAGGGAGGGGGGATGAGCCAGCTAAGGCTCATGTCAATATTTTTCTTTTTTCTCCTTTTTTATTTACTTTAGATACTGGTAGAGGGAGAAGAGCTTGCTACTGTCCTTGCTTTATCTCCTCAAACCCCTTTTCATCCAGATAGATCTTCAGAGACAGTCACTTTTGGAAGAAGGGGCCACAACTCCATCCACTCTTAGACTCTGATCAGCTCATAGCTTATTTTAAACGTCTCTCGTGAGGAAATCTTTTCCCACCTCACTCCCTGCCTCTCCAATCCTGTTTGCCTCGGTCAAAGTTCAAGGCAGAGACTCACAGCTGGGTGGCACATGGCATAATTAATGGGGAATTCATGTACGTGGCACTGTTTAAAGTCCCTGCTCTGCTCCCAGAAGTGACTTTATTTGGTAAGAGTCACGGCTGGGGATGGTTGGCAGGTTCACCAGTGGGGCAGGCTGGTCATTGAGTTGGTTTCTGTGCTGGAAAAGGGATCTTTGCTGGAAGCTTCTTTCCAAACAAGCATTATGAAAGTCTAAATCTCATTTTAAGCAGCTGAACAGGCTCCTGGATTTGTGTCTCCTTAAGATCTCTGCTGGGATGGGGTCTTCATCCAGAGAATTGTGAAATCATAGAATTGTTTGGGTTGGAAGAGACCTTTAAGATCGAGTCCAACCTTCAACCTAGGACCATCGTGGTCACTAAACCATGTCCCCCAGTGCTATGTTCACATGTTTCTTGAACACCTCCAAGGAGGGAGACTCCACCACCTTTCTGGGCAGCCTGTTCCAGTGCCTGAGAACACTTTCTGGGAAAAAATTGTTCCTAATCTCCAACCTAAACCTCCCCTGGCACAATTTCAGGCCATTTCTTCTCACCTGATCCTAGAGAGAAGAGCTCAACCCTCATCTCACTCCAGTCTCCATTCAGGGAGCTGTAGAGAGCCAGAAGGTCTCCTCTCAGCCTCCTTTTCTCAGACCAAACAATCACAGGTCCCTCAGCTGCTCCTCAACAGCCCTGTTCTCCAGACCCTTCACCAGCTTAGAAGAGAGGGTTTACTAAGTATCAACCTATCTACTAAATGTGGACCTTAGAGAATGTTTTCCTTTCTCACCATGCCCAGTTTTCACCCAGTAATGGTCTAGCTGTCCCCAGAGGGGCACTTCCATTGCTGTGGTGGCCTGCACCAGTGTTGCATTACAGGATGGCCAGGATGGCTGCCCTTTTTTAAGTTGATGTCTGTGACACTGGGAGATGAATTTGGCTTCATGCCTGTTGTGGTTGAAAGGTTTTGAATTACTCGAGAGGCTACGGTAGCTGTGGGGGAGCTGAAAGGTGATAGTTGGTGTGGGCTGTCGTTAGGGCAGATGAGTTCCTGTAACCCCTCTGTCCGTATGCTCAGGAAGAGTTTGAAGCATGGGGTGAGAAGGACAACAGCTCCTACTGCTCTCCTTTAGGTGTGAGAAGGGAGAGAGGACAACAGCTTCTTCATTCCCTGGCCTTAAAGACAGAAAGTGGCCACATAAACAACTTGTGCTGGACCCACAGCAAGTCCCTGAGACAGTCACCTCCCAAGCATGTCCATGAGACACTGGCACAGGTTGCCCAGGGAGGTTGTGGCTGCTCCCTCCCTGGAGGTGTTCAAGGCCAGGCTGGACAAGGCCTTGAGTGACCTGTACTAGTGGGAGGTGTCCCTGCCTATGGCAGGGGGTTGGAACTAGATGATCCTTGAGGTCCCTTCCAACCTTACCATTCTATGATTCTATGTCACACCTCACAGCTAGGGGACAAAACTGTTCACCTCAAGGTGTCCCCAGACACTAGTCCTAAATGTAGCCCAGCAAGAGAAAGGGGACAAACTGGAAACTTCTGAACCTTTGGTACAGGTCTCTTCTAAATAGTGCCATACCATGATGGAACCACTGCTGCTCTTCAAAGCAAGGAGTTGGAGAGGAGCAGCAGAGAAATGAGATGGCAAGAGAGCAAGCGGTGACTTCAGACAGCAGGAAACATGTGAGAGGAGAGAATGGAGAAGATGGAGAGGGGTTCAGTCAACCTGAAACCTCTGCCTTGTAGGAAGGAGTGGGTTAGTCTTGGGAGAAGAGTTGTCTCAGGACTTGTGGCACTCTCACAGTCTTTTTATCTCCTCCGTGTGTCTGTGATGAAGAAATTCCTGTGTCCCACCTGCACAGGCTCTTTGCTTTCCTTCCCTTCTGTGCTTGAAGGAGTTGGGTGGGAAGCCCTGTTCACCCCAGCTGCAGTTGTGGGTTGTGTGATTCAGAGGACTTGTGCAGGGTGATCAGGCACTGGGATGGACTGCCCAGGGAGGTGGTGGAGTCATCATCCCTGGAGGTCTTTAAGAAAAGATTCTATGTGGCACTTGGCAGCATGGGTTAGCTGATGTTGTGGTGTTAGGTCATAGGCTGGGTTTGATGACCTCTGAGGTCTTTTCCAGCCACAATGATTCTGCGATTCTGTAAGCTCAGGGGCCAGGCTGGCAGGACCACAGTGACCCACAGCTCAAAGACGGAAGCTACAGCAGATAGCTAAGTCTGAAAGCATGTCCAGGAGCTGGAAGGAATGGACCCAGCTGAGTGGGAAGCTCAGGAGACAAGTCTATGTACAGGCACTGGGAAGAAATAGAAGGTTCCAAGGAGCTTTGCTGTTTCTCTTAGGGTGTGAAGAGAGACATTTATGGTACCAAGGTTCCCAACTCCTCTTTGGCTTAATGAAGGTCCAGGAGAAAGGAAACATGTTGCATTACCAACATACCCAACCCTGATGTTTTCTTTCCAGCCCCTTCCACTGCACACTCACCTGTACATGGTACTGTGAAGTCTCATGCATGATGATGTTGGAGTTGGAGTATTTCTTCCTTTGTTCTGCAAAGAAAAGAAAAAACCTTCATTGTAGAGGTTGTTTGTATGAGGGGCTGAGAATGGGAGCTCTTGTGAATGAAGGGCTGCTGCAGATCTCACAGTCCTTGAGCTTACAGCTTTGACTGGAGTGTTGGGAATAATAAAACATATGAACAATAAGAAGTTTTCAACAAAAGACTGGGAAATTCTTGGGAGGAGTTTCCCTTATATTCTGCCCCAGTCAGTCCACAGCTGGAGTCCTGGGTCAGTTCTGG
>VWYK01068546.1:1575-12322 GCA_013399775.1 Semnornis frantzii
GAGAGAGAGAGAGAGAGAGAGAGAGAGAGAGAGAGAGATTATTTCGAAAGTGAAAAATAAGCCTAAACCGTTTTCCTAAAACCCAAATATTTTAGATACCTAGTACATTGAGGTCACTTTTGAAAATCATGCAAATGAACTTCTGTTTTTAGAGTTAGTCAACAGCAGGGCAAGAAAGTTTCTGCCATACTTTCAGGGTAACTGTATTAAGAAATGTATTTTGTGTGTAATGGCATAATCTTTTGCTCGGTAATCAAATAAGTTATACGGTGTACTGGTTTTGGCTGGAGTAGAAGTAATTTTCATTATATTAGCTAGTATAGAGGCTATTTTTTGACTCATGCTGGGAACAGTGTAGAAAATAGAGGGATGTTTTAGTTACTGCTGAGCAGTGCTTGCACTTTCTTCTCGCTTTACCCCACCTGCAAGTAGGTTGGGAGGGCACCACAAGCTGAGAGGAGACACAGCTGGGACGACTGGCCCCAACTGATCAGAGTGATATTCCATACCATATGACATTGATACCTAAAACTGGCAGAAGAAGCAGGAATCAGGAGATGTTCAAAGTTATTCTTTGTCTTGATGAAGTCCTGCTTTCCTGGAGATAACCTTTAACACCTGCCTGATAATGGGAAGTGGTGAATGAATTCCTTGTTTTGCTTCATTGCATACATGGGTCACTTTTGCTTTATCTATTAAACTCTACTTGTTTTTCTGCAAACATTAGTTTCTCTTTCTAAACTTTACTGTTCCTTCTCAGGCTGCCAATATCTTTTCTTGAACCTCAAATTTTCCCCTAGAACCATACATTGATGATATATTTGTTTTGAGTAGACCATCCCATCAATATATTTAAGGTGTGGTAAGCACAGAAGAGATGATGTGTCTGTTTTCTTTTGACTCAAAGTTCCATGTTGCTCTTGAGTATTGTTTATTTCTAACTTTATATGGTTTTAAGCAAAAGAGACTTCCACTCATTTGAAAAATCAATATGCACTCAAAGTTCAGTTTTTAAATATTCAGATTAAGTAAGGATCATGCTGAAATATGTTTAAAGTTAAAGCCTAAAAAGATATTTTTTGTGCTTTGATACAACAATGAGCTACAAAGACTTTACCTACAGCATTTTACCTACAGCAGTGAGTACATTCACCTACTAAAAGTGTTTTGATTTTTTTTTTTTGGTGNGTCACTCTTTTATATTTTGGACTCAAAACACACTACTACAGCCTCTGGAACACAATTACTTTTTTTCTATGCATAGAGTAACACAATCTATTGGAAAGTAATTTCACCCACTAAGTCAAAGGGTAGGAGTTCTGAAGAGGCAAGTGCCAGTATGAAATGAAGAGTGAATAACAGGTAGAAAGACCACATTAAAAAGATTATCCACAGAATCTCTGGTGGCTGGAGGGGAGAATTTAAATCACTGGAAGTGAGACAATAAATTAGGAATGATTGTTATTAATCTGTAGCATGAAGTTTATAATTTAGATTTCTTACCAAGAAGATGTAGAAAATTCTGTATTATTCAAAAAATTGGAGTGCAAAAAAAAGAAAAAAAAACAAACAAAAAACCCAAACAACCCTCCCCCCAATATATTAATCAGTGAACAAAATGCCAACAGCTTTGCAAAAGTTGTGTCAGATCTAAACAGAACTTAACTGCTAAATTGTTTGAATGTATGTCCAGGAGTATTTTCTATAAGGAATTATACTGCTGACTGCCAGTCTATGCCATAGGAGGTCCTGGGTTTCTGAGTCGGAGGTCTGTCACAAGTTTTGTTGTTCTAGTGAGTGACAAAGAGAAACACAACACTAACACTCAGAAACTGGAGTAGTTATTCAATTGGAAAGAGATTTTCATACTGTACTTTTCATATTATCTAAGCATCTTAAATAACACCCAACACTTAACTAACACCTACCAAGTACTGATTACGGATTATTCATTTGTTGTCTCTCCTGCGTGAGCAGTTGTTTGTTTTCCCCCACCTCCTAGTTACTGCTGTGGGTTGAAAGGGTCAAGGGAATGTGCCTTGTATTCCAAACCATGAAGATTCTTAATTCCTGTGAGAGTTTTCACTACATTGAGATCAGTCCTGAGGAACTTTATCTCTTGCACAAATGAGCTTTACTGTAGTTATGACAGTTAACAACATTCCAGAAGAAAAGCGACAATCATCGCCAAAATATTTCATTGTAGTTACTGAATCACATTTTGTTTACTGTAGTGTCCTAGATACTGCCTTCATTTTGTGGTACATAAGAACTCCATTTAAACCAAATTAAAACTGATTTTAATAATAGAGTAAGAGGCAGACCTGATGTTTTAATGCTATGAAGAAGCACTGACTCGCACTCATACAGGGATAAAGCTTCAGCCTGTGGCTACAGGCTGAAGAATTCTCTTTGCCACCCTTTTCCTTTCCATTCAGGAAATTTCTTTTCTCTGCTTCAGTGACTGGTCACTTCAATGGTCACAGATAAGCTGCCACAGAGGGTAATTATCCTTTTTCTTCACAATGTCCTCAGCAGATGAATGGTCTTCTCCGCAGCTGCCACGATGCTTCCTGTGTCTGTAGGTTTCCGTTTATGCAGCTCAGCATGTGACAAAAGCAGTGTTCCTTTTCCAAACAGAAATTCACTGAAGCTACATCTGAGTGCAGCTATTTTTTTTTTTTCATTTTGATGTCTATTTACCACAGAGTTACAGTACAAAACCAAAGTATATTCTCTGTAGGCGACAGGATGCTAGTCTCAAACACATTTTTATAGAGACGGTAGTCTGGAGATTTTTTTCCCCAGGAAACTGGGAAAGCAGACAGCACGAGCAGGTTCAGGAGTGGATTAGAAAGATTCAGAGGTGGAAAGTGTATTGATGGATGCTAAAAGAGTTAGGCAAAGATATTCTTTCCAACATCTCTCCTAGATCTGTTCTGTGTGCTGGAAGAGTGTAAGGAGACTGGACTTTGAAAAATATCTAGAACTTCATGTTTTCCCTTAATAACAACTCCTGGCTAGATGAACCTGAGCTAACCTCACTCAGTAGAACAATTCTTATGTCTTAGGATCATTTCTAAGTATCAAATGAAACTAAGAAGGAGTATGAATAAAGAGTGATAGTAAAGATGTGATATTTACTAAGACACAATCCTTCTTAGATTAAGAGGTGCTAGAATACCACTCTTTCACACAATATAAGAAGTGTCCTTGAGGTATATGTATATCTTTGAAGAACGTGAGAAAACGGATTCCTGCTTTCTTCTTTCAAGTTGTGTTGGAGATTCTGAAGCAATTGGTATTATTGTCATCAACAACAACTTAATGTTTTTATTACGTTCTCACTAAACTGAAGATTATTGTCAGACTGACAGATGTAGGAAACATATCAAAACAGAAAACAATTTCCATGCAAGTCATTGGTTCAAATCTAGACCATGCTGTTATTAAACAGAAGCTATACAAACTGCTTGAGGGTAGAAAGTCTCTACAGAGAGACCTAGAAGGGCCAGATTGCATGGCCCAGGCCAATTTTACAAGATTCAAGAAGGCCAAATGCCAAGTCCTTCATTTGGATCATAACAACCCCATGAAGGGTTGGGGAAGAGTGGCTGGAAAGTTGCCCAGCAGAGAAAGATCCGGGGATGTTGGTTAGCTGAACATGCGCCAAAAGTGTGCCCAGGTGGCCGAGGCAGCCAACAGCATCCTGACCTGTATCAGAAATAGTGTGGCAAGCAGGATCAGGGAAGTGATTTTACCCGTGCTCAGCACTGGTGAAGACACATGTTGGGTACTGTGTTAAATTTTAGGCCTTTCATGACAGCAAAGACATTGAGCATGCTGGAGCATGTCTAAAGAAAAGAAAGGAAGATGGTGAAGGGACTGTAGAAGAGGTCTTATAAGGAGTGGCTGAGGGAACTGGGGCTGTTTAGTTTGGAGAAAAGGAGGCTGAAGGGAATCCGTCTCACTCTCTACCAGAAAGGAGGTTGTAGTAAGGCATCAGTTTCTTCTCCCTAGTAACAAATGCCCTCAAGTTGCACCAGGGGAGGTTTAGATTGAATATTAGAAGAAACTTCTTCACTAGAAGGGTTATCAAATATTGGAATAGGTTGCCCAGGGATGTGCTTGAATCATCATCCCTGGAGGTGTTTAAAAGACATGTAGATGTGGTGCTAAGGGTCCTGGTTTAGTAGCAGAATTGGTAGAGTTAGATAATGGTTGAATTCCATGATCTTAAAGGTCTTTTCCAATCAAAACAATTCTATGATTCTACAAGCTCTTTGTTAGAAAATGTGAACTTCACTGATGATTTCCATTTGCCTTGTAAGAGACCAGGCGTATATCACATAGCAATCTAGCTAGAAACAGTGGAATCAGTGGAAGCATTGCTTTGCAATGCAGCTCTCTGAAGAGAAGAGCTAAGGTATTAAAGTATCATGAAAAATCTAATTCCTGTTGCAGTGTTATGGATGCTTTGTGACTATTTCTACTTATGATATTGTCATTATTTTCTTGGTTACTGATTAAAGGAAAAGGACAAATGCATTTAGATATTGAGTGAGATACAGTGAGAGTAAGTATATTGTAAGGTTGTAAATAATGCAAGGTTAGATACTGTCTTTCATATTCGTCTGGGACATTCCACTCCAGGTCAGACATGTTGAATTTCTCTTTTCTTCCTGTTATTGAAATTGGTAACCTACTCCAGAAACACACTTAGAATTGAAAAAAAGAGGTCAAAACTAGTGCATATGTACATCAAAGGGTTTTGGAATGATAACAAGACTTTTAATCAGCCCCTGGTTGTTTACTGACAGCAGGAGATCTGAACCAGACATTTAGCAGGTTAGGAGGCAATCATGCACAGCTAATTGCTGCTCCTAGAACACCACTTTTTAAAGATGTGCATTTCTGACCTGAGAGTGCACCCTGTTTCAGATGCTCAGGGCCTGCCTTGCAGGAGACTGACTGTTGATGTAACTTACAGAGTCAGCAGGAAGTAACAGCAAATGACCAAAATAAAAGGAAAAATACTCTAAAGGCCAAATACATCAACAGCAAATCAGCAGATAAACCAATCCTGAGATATAGAAAAGGTCCTAAAAGACCAACATGTGTGTTCCAATTACATCACCTGCTGGTGCTCAGCAAAGCATAGAAACAATGTACACAAAATCACTGGAACACCTAACAAATCCTACCCACTTCAGTAAATACAGGTTAAAAGAATTCAACAAACACCAAAAAAGTGCATCTCGGAACTGAAGTCCTGTTTTAGGATAGCAGATATGAGAAACCAAGGCATTAAAATGTCAATGTTTCAGTTCTTCTCTAATCAAGTCAGAAAGTTCAAAAGTGATCTAATTTCCTTCTGCTTGCTAATGCTAAGCTACTTAACATACATAGTACCTATCAGAAAATAAGATTTGTTATATGTCTAAGTAACAAGGCTATATGATTTTTTCTTGGTAAGGAGATATGAAAATATCAGTAACAAAGGCAGAACCTGAATTACAGATACTTGGTTTATGCAGACAGTTAGCTAACCAACTCATCTTTATATATAGGTCAAACACCTTTCTGGTTCACTAGACTGAGCTCACACAACTACTAAAAAGGTGAAAGAGCACTTTCAGATATCAAGCATAATCAGTTACCATTTGTTTCCATCATTTTCATTAAATGAATATCACATACAAATTATTTGGAGAATATAAAGTGCAAGAGGCCATGAAGGGAGTTACACAAAAAAGTTCTAGGACTAATACAAAACTAGGAAAATACACTAGTTTTCCTTTGCTGATAGCAGCATTATTATTCCTTATTTGCTAAGATGAAAGATTTACATTTTGTCCAGATTACTTCAGAGCAAACAGTTTTGGGGGTGGGGATCATAGAATTAGATCATACTAAATGACAAAGATAAACTTTCAGCACCAAAAACCTATTTCTATGAACTGAATCAATACCCATCAGCTGTCCCACTCAGGACACAAGATTGTTAATAAAAGAAGGTTGATCTCCTCATAAAAATAGTAAGAACTTCTAAAATACATCCTTCCCATTATATTTAATTAGAATGCATTTTGCTTATGGTAGTGGTGTTGTTTGCTTATTGTTTATTGTTTGTTTGCTCACTTTTTGGTGATTTTTTTGTTTGTTTTTCCCCTGAAGATAATACCAAACTTAGAGTAATATTGACTGCTAAAATTTTTCACTACAAAATCAAAATGTATTGTCCTTGCCAGGAATGAATCACCTAAACCCTGAGAACTTAGAGCTAAGAACTGAACTTAGAGCATTCACATCTTTCAGAGAAATGAGGAGAAATAAAAGCTTCCAAGATGTACTCAAAAACCATTTGAGAACACTGTTTTCCTTCAAAATTTAGTTTCCGAAGATTTTTTTTACTAATGCTAGTTTTCTGTAATAAATTCCATGCATCCTTGGATGTCAACTCTGTTCTTTTAAATATCCTGTCATACAAATCATAATGTCTTTGAATGTGCATTCTTTTAAATATATTTACTCTTTGGAACTTGTGATTTCAAATCAGTCAAATACTGCGTTGTTTTGGATGACTCTTTTTCATGCTTTACTGTGATCTCTCGCAGAGTAAATGATAAAGTGTTTTTGTTGTAAATATTTTTTTCTGAATTAAATGTTTGGCCTCTGCAAACACTCATGGCTTTTAACCTCGTTTTCTGTGAACACTTGTTGCAATAAAATCTGTTTTTTTTCAAGTGGACTTAGAAAGCAAATAACAGAGAACAGAGATCACGGCCAAAGGAAGCCCATTAAATAATACAAATAAATATTTATCTGTGTTTTTTCTTTAGTGTCAATCCGTGGATGCTTTATCTTGCTTTCATAGTGACTAAAATGAGAAATCCATATTTACTCAATTGAATTTACCTCAGTGAGAAATCGTATCAGAAGAAAAGCATAGGAAATCAGTCTGAAATAGAACAATGGGAGATTTTCTCAGCATCAAGGATACTGAGGTTTTTAAAATCTGGCTAAAAGTAATGATAGTTGTGGTAACAAGAGAGAAATAAAAGAAAAGAAAATATAACTAGGGGTGAATGAAGATCCTACACTGATATCCACCGAGTCTTTATGATCTCTGTGCTTATCTGCAAACTTGTGGAATAGGTTACTCTAGAGGTCTCTGATCCTGTATCAGGACATCATGTTTCAGTGACAGGGATAAAGACACAAATTTAACAGGTTTGCAGTGGAAATAATTGTTCACTCACAGACTGAGTTTTTAAAACCCTTCATTTAAGTTCAAGGTTTGTCTTACACAGGCATCTACTCCTAATGGAAGCTGTGCATATCTAGTCAAAAAGGGTCTGTCAGAGTGCACTCCAGATCCATCTTTGCTCTGCACAGAGATTTTCTTTAGTGTGTGCTGAATGACTGATGTTGATCTCATTCCATTGTGCTGTCCAAATGAAGCTGGTGCTATACAAATCAGAGATGCAGGACATACCCTTGAGTCTCACAGCATCAAAGCATCAATGGAGGCTCATAAACACCTTCAGTACTTCCCATTAACATTAAAATTTACCTGCAAATGCTTCGAGTTGTGTTTCTTGTATTATAAACGTGTGGGATAATGTGTCCTGTACCAAAATAATAATAATAAAAAAGATAAAATTTAAGATTGAATTATTTACCAAAGTGAAATCAATGACAAATCTCATATTGTTCTGTTTTCTTTGTGTTTCTAATTTAGATAAGAATGAATGCCTTAATTATGTTTGTAACAGAACATTCCTGGCGCTGAGAACATAATTTTCATTTATCCTTTAAGAAGAAAAATAAATTGTTGAGCCTACATCACTCTGTATTCTTGTTATCAGACAGAGTTGCATTTTCTTGGAATTGCTCCACAATTGAGATTGCAATTTAGTTTTTGATTGAATGTTTTGCACATTGAATTTCACTTTAGATTTTCTCTAACTCTTTTAATATGAAGTATCAGTTCAGTTTACAAAGTCTTTGAATAGTATAGTATTCAGAGCAGCATCTTGGGTGATAGAAGCTTAAGGACATCAGTGTTACTCAGGACTCTTAGCTGGCCTTACTTACATTTGAATGAATAACAGCCATGGTTCAGGCTAGAGATGGCTTCATATAGGTTATGGTATGGCAACTGAAAATCTTTCCCTCCCAGTTAATAGGAAGGCTAACTACAGGAGGCATGTTTTCACTCAGAAGTCAGTACTTTATTCTTCTCTCAGGGTGAGTAGAACAGGTGAAATTTGGAGGAGGGGTATATAGTAGTTACTATGATCTAGTTGCCTCAGCGAAATCACATCAATACAGCCATTTTTAATTGCCACATATTCACACTACTGTCCTAAAGGATGTTCACACTTTTCTCCTTGCTCCCAGCTACACATTTTTATTTATCAGAACAGGTATTTATACAGCAACACAAACTGAACTACCTGTCACATAAAACAAGAATACAAACAGTCAGTTTCACACATGATCAGTGAGATGACCTTTTTGTTTACTTATCTGGTTGAAAGAATGTTCTTACTCTATGTGGATACATGAATCAGATGGTTTTTTTTCAATTACAAGGTAGGTTTTTGGTGGGTTAAATTTACATTGAAATCATAGAATCTGCACCCTATTATCATTCACTCAAAGGTTGCTGGGACCCACTTTTATGAATCTCATGTTGGCCAGATGGAGAGGATCTCACTGTCATGTATTCCCTCTTTAACTCCTCTTACAAGATTGCAGAGTCTTCAGGCTCCTGGGGATAGAACCAAATAAAACATTAAATAACAAAATATTCAGTGTTTGCCACAGGGCCAAGCTTCGAAGTGGGATTAATAACATTCGAATCAAACAATATTCCTAAAAGGTCATGGAAGACTGTTGAAGTCCTGCTGACTGGAGAAGGGCAAACATAACACCCATCTTCAAGAAGGGAAAAAAGTATGACCCTGGGAACTACACAGACCAGTCAGTCTCACCTCTGTGCCTGGCAAGATCATGGAGCGGATCCTCCTGAAGGATGTGCTAAGGCAAATGGAAAACTAAGAAGAGGTAATTGGTGGTAATCGGCAAAGGTTCACCAAGGGCAAATCATGCCTGACCAATTTGGTGGATTTTTATGATGAAGTCACAGCAACAGTGGACAAGGGAAGGGCAATTGACATCATCTACCTGGATCGGAGTAAGGCATTTGACTCTGTCCCACATGACATCATGCTCACCAAGCTGGAAAAACATGGACTTGATGGGTGGACTGCTTGCTGGATAAGGAATTGACTGGATGGTCACACACAGAGAGTGATGATCAAGGGCACAATGTCCACCTGGAGACCAGTGACAAGTGGCATCCCTCAGGGGTCAGTGCTGGGACCAGTACTGTTTAACATCTTTGTCAGTGACATGGACAGAGGAATCGAGCGCGCCCTCAGCAAGTTTGCAAATGACACCAAGCTGTGTGGCACAGTCGACTTGCTAGAGGGCAGGGATGGCATCCAGAGGGACCTGGACAGGCTGGAGAGGTGGGTCCAGGCCAACCTCATGAAATTCAACAAGGCCAAGTGTAAGGTCCTGCACCTGGGTAGGCACAATCCCAAGCACAAATGCAGGCTGGGTGGGGAATGGCTGGAGAGCAGCCCTGAGGAAAAGGACCTTGTGGTCTGGGTTGATGAAAAGCTCAACATGAGCCTGCAGTGTGCACATGCAGCCCAGACAGCAACCGAGTGCTGGGCTGCATCAAGAGTAGTGTGGGCAGCAGGGCAAGGGAGGGGATTCTGCCCCTTTACTCTGCTCTCGTCAGACCTCACCTGGAGTCCTGTGTGCATTTCTGGAGCCCCCAGCACAGGAAGGACGTGGAACTGTTGGAGTGGGTCCAGAGGAGGTCCATGAAGATGATCAGAGGGCTGGAGCAGCTCTGCTATGAGGACAGGCTGAAAGAGTTGGGGCTCTTCAGCCTGGAGAAGAGAAGGTTTCAAGGAGACCTTGTACTAGCCTTCCAGTATCTGAAGGAGGCCTACAGGAAGGCTGGGGAGGGACTATTTACAAGGTCTTGTAATGACAGGACAAGGGACAATGGGTTTAAACTGATAGAGGGGAGATTTAAACTGGATGTTAGGAGGAAGTTCTTTATAGTGAGGGTGGTTTTTCTTTTGTCAAGAAAGCACTAGAATTATGCAGACTTTTAAAAGTTACTAAAGTCCTAAGTTGCTTTCACTTTTATTTTGCCTCTGAGACGAAAGCCTTCTCTGAAGACTGAGATGATGTCTGTTTAGATGTAATCTTTATTTAGCATGAATGGTCATGAGTAAGAACTCTGAAATAGAAGACACTACACAGCAAATTGAGTATTATGAGGCAATTGCTTCCTGAAAACCTTCTAACAAAGTTGAAAAAGATATCCAAGTGGTGGATTCTATGCAAAAATACCAAGGAAAAGAAAAGCCTTTCAAAGTAAACCATTACCTTGACTAAAACTTAGGCGAGGATGTAAAGAATTAGTATAAATCGGGATGCAGAATTTTGTCAGTTATTTCACAGAATTGTAGAATGACTTAGGTTGGAAGGAATCTTTGAGAATATCTGCTCCAACCTCCCCACCATGGGTAAGGACTCCTCTCCACTAGACTTGGCTGCTCAAGGCCTCATCCAGCCTGACCTTGAACACTCCCAGGGAATACGCATCCACTATCTCCCTGGGTAACCAGTTCCAGAATCTCACTACCCTTGT
>VWYK01068553.1:0-22246 GCA_013399775.1 Semnornis frantzii
AAACCTTCTAAAGCCTCCCCCCTTGAAGCAGGCCTCAAAGGCCAGACCTCTGTGGCCCCCCATACTCCCCACACCTCCCTACCCACAGTAAAAATTAACCGAGCTGCTCAAAGCCAAAAGTCTCCCCTGAAATACCAGACAAGAGAGAACAGTCTGTGCAGAGAGGGGGGGAATGTCAGCACTGACTCTGCAATTAGTTTATATAGGTAGGATGCAGGCATTATGGGATGAAATAACAAAAGATTATCTTTTTCCTGTGTCCATCTTCCTGCACCTCTCTGGTACTTGGAAGACTTCTTTGTGGTTAAGTCTTAAACCCACAACAGTCTGCTACCACATTTTTGTCTTAATTTTCAAAAGGTGCATAGGTTTTTTTTTTTCTTCCTTGGTGACACTGCATCACAGAGTCACTGAGTCATGGAACATTAGAGCTTGGGAGGGGCCTCCAGAGACCTTCGAGTCCAGCCTCCCTGCTAAGGCAGGATCCCCTAGTGTAGTTCACACAGGAATGTATGCAGGCAGATTTGGAAAGTCTCCAGAGGAGGGGACTCCACAGCCTCCCTGGACAGCCGGTTCCAGTGCTTCATCATCCCCCCTGTAAAGAAGTTTCTCTTCATGTTGAGGTGAAACCTTCTATGTTTCAATTTGTATCCATTGCTCCTTGTCTTATTGCTGCTGACCAGCAAAAAGAGATTGGCCCCAGCCACTTGACACCCACCCCTGAGATATTTGTATACATTGATCAGATCTCCTCTCAGTCTTCTCTTCTCCAGACTAAACAGCCCTGGGTTTCTCAGTCTCTCCTTCACTACCATCCCAGCAACCGAGCAAAATCCTAGCTATGTTTTTAGCACTGCTGCTTACCTGCTGTGACTCACACAAGAGCAGTTCCACTAGTATTCTTCAAAATCAAAGCTAAAAATAATTCTCTCTGAAGAGACAAAGACACTGTTAGATAGGAAGAGTTCTCACTGAGCAACGGGAGTTTGTTTTGGTTGGTTTGTTTTTTCTTATTTTTTCCCCTATTTTTAGGAGACTTACATAGAGAAATAGCTGCTTCTTTTGTACATTATTTTCCTGGGAGCGTTTAATGCTTTTAATTTGATTTTGAACCTTGCTGCACAATCAATAATGCCCCAAGTTTGCAAGCAAATCTCACGGAAAATTACATCAATGAGCAGTTTAGTTTTGATTAAATCTGTTTTAACATAGAGCTGCATAGTCTAGTTCTAAGAGGACAGACTCTGGTACTGTCCTGAAAAACTGCAAAAATAAAGCGGTACAAATAACCAAGGAGTGCACTTCATATCTTGTTAGACCTAGAGGGTAGTCTACACATACATACATTGACATTCCTGCTGACTAGAGAAGGGCAAATGTAACACCCATCTTCAAGAAGGGAAAAAAGGATGACCCTGGCAACTACAGAGCAGTCAGTCTCACCTCTGTGCCTGGCAAGATCATGGAGCAGATCCTGCTGAAAGCTCTGCTAAGGCAAATGGAAAACAAAGCAGAGGTGATTGGTGGTAACCAGCATGGCTTCACCAAGGGCAAATACTGTGTGCAGTTATGAAGCCCCAAGCACAGGAAGGACATGGAATTGCTGGAGCAGGTCCAGAGGAGGGTTGCCAAGATGCTTAGAGGGCTGCAGCAGCTCTCCTATGAGGACATNTCATGAAACAGTGATGGTCATACATGGCTGCCCAAACCCTTGAGCTTTAGATTCTGTAGCAATGTGCTTCTGCATGCCTTGGAGGGGGAAGGAGAATAGAGGCAGAAAAAGTCTCCTTTTCATTGGATCTTTGTCCTGATTTTCACATGTTCACATTAGCACATGACCAGGCAGTGCCAGTCACTCATTTTACTGTGTGTCTGCATCATCCACATTACCCACTAAAGAAGGCTGGAGAGGAATTCACTTGTACCGGGACTGGTTTAAGCTGCTGGCCAGTCTGTGCTGAGGATTTTCTTCTTTTTCTAAACCACCAGTTACCAAGCTTTTAGCCTTCCCCCTACTCTTTGTCCAATTTGATCTATTCTCTTTTTACTCACATTATGGTCTGTTTAGCTCAGCCTGTTTATTTGTGACAGATGGGAATGTGTCAACAATTCTTGTTTTATGTAAACTATCAAGTTTATGTCCAAGGATTCAATGGATGTAACAGTTAATTTCAACTACAAATCTTCCCTTTTCTGTTTTGAACTATTTAAGTTTGTTTCTGTTTAGACAAACTTTAGAAAAATCTCTATAGAATGTTGTCATTTTTTCAGTCAAAGTCTGCATAGTTTTAGGTCTTTCTCATGCATATTTGTGGTTTCAGAGGGAGCTATATTTCATGAGGATGCCTTAGTAAGGGGCTGCCAATATTTGACAAGCAGTTCCTGCAAAAAACTTACCACTTTAACCTGTGATAGACCCTGCTAAGCACCTTGAACAGATGAATTCACCTAAAAGAGGGATTTGCAGATTATAAACCACATGGAGTTTTGAATTTGCAGGATAAGCATCTCTACAACACAATCAACCTTCCCAATAATCTTGTTAGAAACATAACTTTTGGGGGAAAACCCACTCAAAAAAAGCCTAATCAAGCCAAATATAGATTTTGTTTTTCCACTTTTAAGATTATCAGAAGTAGGAAATCCACCCTAACCATCGCTACAGCTTTCTAATGGATTGCCACAGTCACTCCAGATTGTACTGTACGTCACTACAGATTGTAATGGTTGCCTACCCTCATGTTTCAGATCTGGTTTGTCATTGATAGTTTGAGTTTATAGCTTCAGCTACTTTATTGGACTTTTTGTTTGGTAAATGAAAAAACCCTCATTTATCAGATTTCTGTCCCCATGTAGGTAGATATTTACAGCCTATGATCTAATTACAATTCTCTCCTTATTAAACTGAACAAGGTGAGCTACTTGAGAAATCCCAAATCTTATTTATTACCCTGTCATCAAAAGCTGATGTACAGAAAACTAAAGACATCCTTGCACGTCTTTGATGTCTTGATTAAATTTGTCTTCAGGCATGATTTTGTGCTAAGCCAATGCTTATTTGGTTCATCTTCTTTTCCATCAGTTGTTACCATCTTGACACCCTGAATTATTCACAGAATCACAGAATGTTAGGAGCTGGAAGGGGCCTCAAAAGGTCATCCAGTCTGACCCCCTGGCAGAGCTTAGGGCAGGCCACATGGGAATGCATCCAGGTGCGTTTTGAATGTCTCCAGAGGAGAGTCCACAACCTTCTGGGCAGCCTGTTCCAGGGCTCTGTCACCCTTACAGTGAAAAAGTTTTTATGTTTAGATAGAACCTCTTATGTCTCAGCTTGCACGCACTGCCCCCTGTCCTATCATTGGGTATCACTGAGCAGAGCCTGACTCTCTCTGCCCGACATTGCCCTGCACATTTTATCAACATCAATGAGGTCACCCCTCAAACTCCTTTTCTCCAGGCTAAAGAGACTCAACTCCTTCAGCCTTTCCTCAAAAAGGAGATATTCCACTCCACTATCTTTGGGCCTCTGCACTGGACTCTCTCAGGCACTTCCCTGAGGTTCTTCTTGAACAAAGAGGCCCAAAATTGGACACAGTGTTCCAGATGTGGCCTCATCGGGGCAGAGTAGAGTGGGAGGAGAACTTCTCTTCACCTACTAACCACAGTCAGGTTTACTTCCTTTAAGGATAGGTCTTCCTTCTGCCGCAGTGAGTTCACCATGACTGCACAGGTTTCTGTCTGCATGCAAGTTGGAGAACCAAAACTGAATCCCTCAGTCCACATCACATTTACAATCTATGCGTTGCTCTCAGAGCCTTTGGCTATTCAGGCTCCTGTTCCTAATTCAGAAATTTTCATTCAGTAGCCTGCAACTTCCACAAAATTCATATGATGCCGTGGTGCCGATGCTGGTGTGCACCACCAGAAATTAATGCCCTCTTAAGTCTGGAAGGCTGTGTGATCTGAGTTAGGCCAGGAGACTCAGCCCCAGGAGAGGAAGAGTGCTGCTTCTGTGGTCTCTGTGCTTATGTAGGGCAGGACGCTGGTTTTCTTTTTCTCAAAGTGAACTTTGTAACACACATTGTCTCTCGAGGGTAGTCAGGTTGCTATTCTGAAAGCAGACTTGACATTTTCATGGTTTCTGCTGAGAAATCATCAGCAATTTTAGCTCGTACCAATCCGTTGTCTTTGATCAAGTGTTTAATCAGTTATTATCTGCTTTCCAATAATGACTTCTGGCTGTGCGGAATCCCCCAGGCCATCTTCCTCACAAGTTGCAGGACTCTGGTCACCCTCCATCACCCAAAACACTGCCTTGTCCCCTTGGTTGCCAAGATCACCACCCTGCCCTCCCCTCTCTGCGACTGCTTCCTTTCTACCTTGAATTTGGGAGGACAGTAGTGTTCAGAAAGCACCTTTCTCCCTTCCAATTAATATGAACTTTATCTTAATTTTAACTAGTGTGTGAATTCAGGCAAATGGCTAACAAAACTACCATATGCTATGTGCATTTACCTTAAATGTTTGTGCATATTTTCTGACACATTATAGAATAGAACACTACCAGACAAAGTGCTTAGTGTATACAAAAGGGAGAAGAAAGAAACAGACAAATAGACAAGAGGGGAAATTAAGGTATTTTCTTCAGAGAGAGCTGTAATGATTCTTGGAGCTGCCTTCCACACTCCCTGCATTGTGCCACGGCTGTATGCATGGCAGAGATTACAGTTGTCACCGTTTGGCACAGCTGCAAAATCATGGCCAAATGGGAACTGTGATTGCATCATTTTCACTTAATTCCATTTCTTCATTCAGGGGAAGAGAAAACAACATGAACATGACATTCCCTTCCCCTTTTTGATAAGGCAATTACACTGAATTAATCTTTCTTAAAGTCTCTCAATCAGTTCTGGTTTTCTGCAGTATATTTGTCTGTGCTGCTGGATTTGGTTTTTGTTCTGAGAGAAGCTGCCCTTAAACTCCTGGCTTAATAATTTCAGACTCCTTTGAATAGCAGGTTTTGTAAAGCAATAGCTATAAAATATAACACTGCTAAGGGAATAGTTAGGTGTATCTGTATGTTGTTATCATAAATGCATACAATCTCCAGGCAGTGAGCACAGAAAATACTCTATTGAAGACTGTAGATAGTTCCTTATACCTCAGTGACATTTCAAAGCATGACTTAAGCAAAACTCCTCTCTTCTGAGTTATTCCACACTGATGGCCAGAAACTCCCTATACAGGTACAGCACTTGATAGTCCAACATTGCTGTTGAAGATTTGAAAACCTATTAACAATCCAAGCCCAAGCAGCCCCAGCCTGCTCCATCTCCTAAATCATGGTCAGTGGAGGTTCCTGTTGCTTTAATAGATGGTGAATTAGGCTCACAAGGAGCAGCTGAGTGAAAAACATTCACATGCAGACATCCACTGTCAGAAGATGTCTTCATCCCTCTTCCCCAATAAGTAAAGGCTGTTTGTGTAACCAGCAATAAGGCAAAAGCCATGGAGCACTGCTTGGTGAGATAAGCCTGTTACCAGTGCTGGAAACACAGCAGGGAAGGGTAGGTGTAGTAAGCTGAACATCCTTGAGTGAATTTAGGATTGATTTCCATTTAACTAGTGAGGCTGCCACACTGGGGAGGCTTGGAAGAAATTACATAGAAGTCAATTAAATGGCACAGGAGGCATTTTTCAGGCACAGGTGTCCCACTGTACTTTACAATCAAATAATTAATGCCCAATAAAAACTAGGAAGACCATCCCAAGTTCAGAGGTATGCAAATAAACATTGAGATGTTGGTGTATCACAGCAGAACCCAGGAGGCCTGAGCAATTAAACCCATAGAAGAAAACACTATAGAAAGCAGAGTAAAATTATTTTTACAGTCTCCGAAGAGTAACTGAAAACATCCACTCTCTTAAATGTCTTAAATTTGAATCAAGACAAATAATCCATGCCAGTAACAGACTACTCTGGGATCCTTTTGCCTTCTCGTTTCTCCCTCTTGCCAGAATTTGAGCTGATCTCATGCTTTTTTTATGAGCTGTCTCCACTTGGAAATGGCAATTCCTTTTCCCAAAATTCCATGTTCAGAATGTTTTATGAAGCACTGTAATCATTGCTACCTGTTCTGTAACTGCACAGTGCAATACATTGTAAAGAAGTCATATCTTGTGAGTCTGACAAAAAACCACACCAGGATACCAACTTCTGCTTTTTCCCTTCTTCATACTTTCAACATTCCTACATATGGAAAGCTGGTCTGCACAGGTGTGAAACAAAAGCAGGTTAATATATGACATTACAGCAATGATGGAGCCAGCAGTGTGCTCAGGCAGCCAAGAAGGCAAACAGCATCCTGGCCTGTGTCAGGAATAGTGTGGCCAGCAGGAGTAGGGAGGTGACAGTGCCACTGTACTCAGCACCAGCAAGGACACATCTCAAATACTGTGTTCAGTTTTGGGCCCCTCACTACAAGAAGGAATTTGAGGTTCTGGAACCTTTCTAGAGGAGGGCAGCAAAGCTGGTGAGGGGTCTAGAGAACAAGTCTTACAAGGAACAGCTGAGGGAACTGGGACTGTTTAGTGTGGAGAGGAAGAGGCTGAGAGGAGACCTCATTCCTCTCTACAACTACATGAAAGGAGGCTGTAGTGAGGTGGGGTTCAGTCTCTTCTGTCTAGTATCAGGTAGGAGATAGGAGGAGAGAAAATGGCCTGAAATTGTGCCAGGGGAGGTTTAGGAAAAAAATCTGGAAATTAGGAAAAAAACATTGGAATATGTCACCCAGGGTGGTGGTGGAGTCACCATCCCTGGAGATGTTCAAGGAATGTGTGGAGATGGCACACTGGGATGTGATTTAGTGGATATGGTGGTGTTAGGTCAATGGTTGGACTTGATGATCTTAGTGGTCTTTTGCAACCAAAACAATTCTATGATTTAAAAATTTTTAATGAGGATCCAAAACAGAAGGATTTGTTTTTCCTTTGTGTTTTATTGCTACTTAAATAAATTGAGAGAAGCTGACGGCATCACAGTGCTGGACCTCTAAGATGACCTTTCAGTGTGCCAGAACCCATTGGCACATAGCTCAGCTTTACTTCAAATTGCTCAGCTGGATGGAAGGCACGAGGCCTTGCAATTGATGGCTCTTTTCAACTAATTTCTGTCTCACTTTGTCACAACTCTTTTCCTAGATGTATGATGCAAAAACGACAAGAGCAGGCAGTCTTGGGTGAGGTCGTGTCTTCCTGTAGCACACTGCAGAAGGTGTGCAGGGTGCTGTGCTACCTGTGCACCTGAGCCTTTGTTTCTGGGTCCCAGCTAGCTCCATGGGCTGTGTTACAGCTTGCAAATTAGAAACTGCCTGCAAGGGAGAAAATGCAATTTGTTTATCCTTGCTCTACATATTATTTCTGCAGTGCTGCGCGCCAGGCAAAATGTAACTTCATGTACTCAGATGCATGTGTGTACCTGTCTGCATCCAATCTTGAGCACTGTAGCAGTTAATGTTTCAAAAGCTCTGATGCAAGAAATATTCCCATGTCAAATTCAAAAGTTTTTAATGGATTGGAAATTGTGATACCAAATGGTTCTAATTTTGAATGCACAGTAATTTCAGTAATGATTTAAGGCATAGGTTAATATTGACTGATTTGTGTAACCTGTCATAAGGATTTTTATCCTTTATATATTTTTTCTTTTTATTTGGAGAAGCTGAATACTATTGCATCAAAACCATTCAGATAGGTCATTTTGCAATCATACAGAGTTTAACATTGCTTCATACTTCTTTCTTGCAAGCAAAATTTGTATACATATATGGTGGGTTGGAAATTACCCTCAGATAAAATCACCAGACCGGCTCAGATGGCTTGGAAGCAAATGAAGCTATGTATTTACAGCAAGCTAAAATTTCCAAGCATATAATACAATGCACATATACAAGAATATATTTACAAACATTTACAATTGACAAATAACACCCAAAAGATCCCCCTGGACAAAGCCCAGAAGGGTTTCCAGCAATCAGACCCTCTCCCTCCTCCTTCTCCCTCTCTTCTCCCCTTACCTCCCAGTCAGTTTGTACCAGTGAGGTTAGGACAGAGATAAGGAGAGCAGCACAAAGCAGAGTGGAATACATCGTATTGCAAGGAGTTGCAAGGAGACCAAAGCCAAGGACAGAAAGGAAAAAAAACCCACCAATATTTCTGCATTGCCTTTTGTGCTGGTTTGAGGCTAATTGGCATATTTTAACAGATAAAATTATACTATAGGCTGTGAAAAGGAAACAATGGTGATGTCTACTTCACTCATAGGCTTGCTGAGATGTTTAAGAATAAAAATTCAAAACATAGATAACACAGTGTCTCGGGCTGGCAGTCAGTCTCTGGGGCATAGTGTCTCGGGAGGTCTAGCTTCTGGCTTCTCCTCTCTGCTTCACTAACCACTTTTCTTCTAACTCCCCCTGGCCGATCCTCAAAATTCACCTTCCGCGTAAGGCAAACCTTGGGGTAAGGTGTAGGGGTGGGGAGAAGGTGGAAGGGTGGTTGGGAGCCCCTCCTGGGGTCTCTGATCTCTGGGAGGGGTGCTGTGTTTCTGTATTACCTTTACCTTGTATATTTCTGTAAATATTCCTGTCTATAGTGTATATATCTGCTTGTATATTGTGCTAAGCTGTAAATAGAGCTTCATCTCTTAACTTTCAGCCGGCTGAGTTCTAGTCTGGGTCATTTTACAAAGTGTGGGGGGCAGGGAACTCCCAAACCATCACACCTTTTGATCCCAATTAGCAAACCAATTAATAATATAGACTTATTATTATTTTTCTTCTTACCACCAATCCTCTGATCTATGTACATTCTGCACTGAGCTTTCAGAAAACTCCCATTTTTTCGGCTTGGAATCTTCCAATAAGTCTTAAACTACTACAACATACTTACTAAAATAATTAGCTACCTTAGCATATTTTTATCTGAATATTTTTTTTTTGCATTCTTAATACACTCAATGATATAACACCTGTAAAAAAATAAAATTAACTTGATACTAATTTGTGCCAAGTGCTTTGATAAAGAATAGAACTCATTAAAAAATGTGAGAGGACAATGTTTCATATTTCTGATTTATTTGCTGTAGAACTTTCACTGGTACCGGTCTGCATCTAAATCACTAAACAAAGGGAAGACTACTCATTCCTTTCCTTGAATTTACAAACCTCAGAAGGTATTTTTCAGATTTTCTAATTGAACTTCTTCAGATATGATGAATTTATTCAGTCATTGGATAAGAGACTCTTACAACACCACTTGAACAAGTACTGAGTAGCTGCTGAATGTAAGATCTTGCCACATATTCCTGTGTTGTTGGTTTTTTTTCCTCTGATTCCAGTTTTGTGGATACTGTCAATTTTAACATGGCTAAAAGTGGCTATTTTTTATGTTTTGTTGAGATGTTAATGCAATAACAGCCAAGACAGAGCATGCTACTTTTTTTATTATGGGTCATGCAGTTAAAGAAGCAAGTTCAGAAATTTCAGCTTTTGGCACTACTAAAAAGCAACAAATTCTAAAGAGACTTTTTTGGAGATATCTGTTTTCAGCCTTGGTTTAGATATGATAACCTTCTATTTGTAGTAGTTTTGTGGTGACACCCTTCTATCAGTGACAAAATCTATATGGTGCAATAATGTTTAAACTTCAAATATTTGTGGTTAAAGCAGATTTTTAAAAATACAAGTAAATGCATTCATTTTATAAATGCACCATAAGAAAATGGCATATCATGCTCCCTTGGTGAGGGCCTGTAACACACACTGCAAGGCACTTCCATGATACAAGATGCAGAGGTCAAGCCACACTAGTTTTTCTTCTTCAGATCTCTATTGAAATTAGAGTGCATCCTAGATAAGTGTCTGCCATAAGCCTTTGGGCTGGTCTGCACTGACATTTTGCATAGCTTGTTGAACTTTAGGCTTTTAGCTAAGGTGTTCATGTCCATCAGTTGCTGTCCCATCTCATCAGACTTGAAGGTGCTCACTCTCAAGTTCGATTTGTGGTGAGCCACTCACGTGGTGCTCACACTTCCTCCATGTTCCTCAAGGATCCAGTCACTGCTGGTCTCATCCCAGATACTATCTTCAGTTTCTCCTCTCCAAGCACCCATTCAAAGCATGCTGAATGCTGGTAGCTACTGTGTGAGAATAAGTGGCTGAAGTTAATTCCTGACTCCTAGGCCTCCCTGCGTCTGCATTTGTCACAGGCGAGTGTCTACCAGTGCTCGGTGACATCAGCTGTACTTCACACTGTGACATGGGGATTCTACAGCTTCTGCTTGGAAGACTCATGGTTATCCAAGCCTGTAAAAGGTCTGTGAATAGCAGGGCTCCTGACATTGCTGCTTGCAGAAATACATATGAATTGTGCTTCATTCCAAAAGCCACTCCTCAGGGAATAAGCATGATTATTATTTCAGTGAATCTTCCCTATGACAGTGTTTCAGAAATAAATTAAAAACCACCAAGAAGAAAGCAGCTGCAGTTTTCCAATACTCCAGTGCACCACAGCACTGGTGAATCTAAGGCACCATACAAGGCTCTTTCTGTGTCTCTAGTGATACTTGACTTGGTCTCATCATCCTGGAGACCATGAGAAATGGTACATCTATGTATATCCTCCCGTGATGACTTCAGAATCTCAGTTTCCCCTCAGTGGTCTTTAAAGAGAGAAGCAGAAGCATTAGTATGTGGGACAGTGAATTTTGCCAGTATCTTTTCACTTTTCAAGTCGTAATTTGATGAATTCTGAATTATAAATAGGACTACACAAAGAAGGTCTCTGTTCTTAGACCATGTGCCTCGTGGGCTTGTTGTGGAAGAGAAATATCTTTTTCTTCTTACAGTGTCCTTACTGATCTCTCCCAGTACATGACAAATGCCATGTCAAATCTGTAATTCCCAGCTTCCTTTCTGAAATGCTAATACAAAGAGATCCCGCAGAAGATGTGTGAGTCATCGCGGCACTGGCTGGACAGGCACACATTCTGCTGGACACTGGCAGGATGGCCAGGCCCAGAGAGTGGCAGTGGCTGCTGGTCACAAGTGGTGTTCCCCAGAGCTCAGAGCTGTGGCCACTCCTGTTTAATGTCTTTATCAGTGATCTTGACAAAAAGATGGAGAGCACCATCAGTAAGTTTGCAGATGATACCAAGTTACGTGGGAGTGTTGATCTGCTGGAGGATAGGAAAGCTCTTCAGAGGGATGTGAACAGACTGAATCAATGGGCTGAGGCCAATCATATGGGCTTCAAAAAGGTCGAGTGCTGAGTTCTGCACTTGGGTCACAACAACCCCAAGCAATGCTACAGGCTTGGGCAGAGTGGCTGGAAAGTTGTCTGGCAGAAAGGGACCTGGGGGTGTTGATTGACAGCCAGCCGACTGAGCCAACAGTGTGCTCAGATGATCAAGAAGGTTAACAGCATCTGGTTTGCATCAGGAATGGTGTGGCCAGCAGGGGTAGAGAGGTNTGAACAGACTGAATCAATGGGCTGAGGCCAATCATATGGGCTTCAAAAAGGTCGAGTGCTGAGTTCTGCACTTGGGTCACAACAACCCCAAGCAATGCTACAGGCTTGGGCAGAGTGGCTGGAAAGTTGTCTGGCAGAAAGGGACCTGGGGGTGTTGATTGACAGCCAGCCGACTGAGCCAACAGTGTGCTCAGATGATCAAGAAGGTTAACAGCATCTGGTTTGCATCAGGAATGGTGTGGCCAGCAGGGGTAGAGAGGTGGCTGTCTCACCTACTCAGCACTAATGAGGCCACACCTTGAGGACTGTGTTCCTTTTCTTGCACCACAATATACAAAAGATGTCAAAGTACTGGAGTGGGTCCAGAGAAGGGCAACAAAACTGGTGAAAGATCTTGAGAATAAGTCTCATGAGGAGCAGCCGAGGGAGCTGTGGTTCCTTAGTCTGAAGAAAGAGAGGGTGAGGGGAGACCTTATCATTTTCTACAACTACCTGAAAGGAGGTTGTAGAGAGGTGGGAGTTGGTCTCTTCTCAGAAGTCACAACTGATAGGACAAGAGGAAATGGCATCAAGTTATGCCAGGGGGAGCCTAGGTTAGACACTAGGAAAAGCCTCTATACTGAAAGGGTTATCAAAGACTGGAACAGGATGCCTGGGGAACTGGTTGAATAGACAGCCCTGGATGCATTTAAAAGCTGTCTAGATACAGTGCTCAAGGATAGGGTGTAGTAGTGGCCCTGGTAGAGTTAGATAATGATTGGATTGATGATCCTAGAGGTCTTTTCTGTAGTGATTCTGTGAGTCATCCTTTTTATTAGATTCACTTTGTAATGTTGAGTTATTCCTGGGATGGCTTCAGCTAGTCCGCTTTCATCTTTCACTTGTCTGCTTTCTCCCACAGTGATCCACATGGTGTTACTAGTGAAGCCAACTTCTAGCCATAATTTCTTTTACCAAACCCAGCATCTTTGGGATTGCTTGGTTTGAGCTCTGAAATGTTAACTATGCCTTTACCACCAGGTTATCTATAGCAAGCATGTCAGAAACAAGTTATGCGGATGTATTTTTTTATGTCTCAACAAGGGTGTTTAGGAGCAGTTCCCCAAATTCAGACTCTGATTTACAATGGCAAGTCCTTCCTTTAATCCTTTTAATGACTTGTACATATGATTTCATAGAAGTGTAAGTCTTGCTGTGATGTCAGTCACAGTTCTTCACTTGAGTTAATGGATATACTATTTCTAACCAGAAAATACTTACATTAAGGAGCACTTTCTAATCTAGACTCCAGGCTATCAGTCTCATACTTATTTTGCTATAACAGTCTCTCCATTTTCGGTTTCTCTGTGGCAGTAAGCACAATGAGAACAGGTTCTATCAGCCCCAACCTCCTTCCTAAAACTTATGAAGCACCTGTTATCTGTTTGATTTGCAGCAGACTTTCTTATTTGGACATTTAGATCACTGTGCATCACACTTTCCCAGCACTTCATGAATCCCTGGTTATTTCAAATACCTTTGTGTTTTTTCATCTGACAGCAGAGGCAATCTGCTTCTTATGATGACCCAATTGGATCTGCCTCAGAGATTCCTTATCAGTAATTGATGCTTTTCTCTTCTGACACAAATGCATCCAAAGATTTCTTCCCATTTGCAGACATGCTAAGGCTCTGCCGATGATACAGAATCCGTCGTACCTTACTCTCGTTTCAGTTTCTGGCAAATGGAGGCAGTAACATGAGCGCTAAACTGCCATTTCTCAGAACTTGTGGTTTGTGAAAGCAAATTTTGAAGCAACGTTCCATCAGCCATGGGCTTTTTAAGGCTGTGTGAATTATAACTCATTTCACACTCTCGGAAAAGGAGGGAGAGGGACATCTTCTTTCTCTTCTCTACTTAGCTTCAGAAATGTGGCAATTATAGTTGAGATCCCCAATAAAAATGATATTTAATCTGCACAGCATATCACCAGTATTAGGTGATAAAACAGAACAAAAGTGGTAAATGTACAACAGATGCTGTGACATTCGATTTCCATTTTAGTGATGTTTTGGGAAGATTGTCCATATGGAAAGACTAACACATACAGAAAGACTTAAAATAACATACAAATAAGTCTCTCTAATGGAAATGTTGCCTGTAGGCTAGTTCCCACCTGGGTGCAAGGGCTTAACTAATACCCTTAGCCTAAGACACTGACAGCACAAAGAGGGTCTGGTTTTCCTCTGGAGTGTATTGTTGTTATGCCAGTATTAGTCTGCTAACATCACCAAACCACACCCCAGAAACCAAGGAGTCAGGTCCATAGATCACGGATTTTATACAATGATGACAGATAATATTGGACAGTCTTCTCTGGCCTCATTCATGCATTAACAAATCAATGGAAATTTATTTTATGATACGTACAGCAGGCCCAGCTGTCCTTATTCTTTTAAAACCATGGATATTCACTTTCAGGCTGGCAAAGGCATGGATTACTCCAGAAAAGCATTTTCAAGTATATCAAAACCACAGTAGGAGAGCATATCCCTTTCCATGTAACAGCAGCTTACTGAACTGCAAATGCTTCCGAAATCAAGAAAAGCAACTTCTTCCACACATAGGTTGGAAGTCAACTTTTTATCTATATTAGGAACCTGGCACATCACAGTCTTTTATCTTCTTGTGTTGTACATGCTTATACATAACAAGGCAACGTCCCAGAAGCTCTGGCCAAAACCAGCAGCAATGGCTTAGCTCCAAGTGAGTTGGTTTTTGCTGGAGCAATGCATAAAATCATAGGATTGTTTTGGTTGGAAAAGTCCAACCATTGACCTAACACTGCCATACCCTTTAAACCACATCCCAAAGTGCCATGTCGGCATGCTGGCATGGGCTGAGCAGCATTAGGATGTTGTTGACCTTGGCCATCCAGGCACACTGTTGACTTATATTCAGCTGGGTGTTAATCAACAGCTCCAGGCCCTTTTCTACTGGGCAGCTTTCCAACCACTCTGCCTCAAGCCTGTGGTAATGCTCAGGGTCGTTGTAAGCCAAGCGCAGAACCCAGCACTTGGCCTTGTTAAAACTTACATGATTAGCCTCAGCCTATTGATCCAGCCTGTCCACCTCTCTTTGCAGAGCCTTCCTACATTCAAGCACATCAACATCCATGCCCTGTTTGGTGTCACCTGCAAACTTGTCAAGGCAGTTCTTCATCCAGACCACTGATGAAGATCTTAACCAAGACTGGCCCCAAAACTGAGCTCTGAAGAACACCTATGTGTAGTCTTCACTTGCATGAAAGAAGTACATTAGTATGTCAATATTCAATTACAAGTACAGAGGCACTGCTTACAGGGCTGACTGCCATTAAAAACACAAGACTGAACAGTGTGTGAGTGCCACTAGAGCTAGAAAGCAAGGTACTGTGGTTGAAGAAGCAGCTCTCCTAATGCAGTTCTGAAGCTGAAGAATCTCATTTGCATTCACATTTTGGCCTTCATCCACCATTCTAGTAATGCAAAGGAAAATCAGTTTACTAAGCTTCCAAGATTGCTTTAAAGATACAAATTATGTCAAATCTGTTTCCTGTGTCTACAACAATTATAAGATTTTTCAAAATTCTCAGCTCTGACTTCTTTATCATATGTGTTAATTGAGGTTTTCATTGCCCCATCTTACTTCTTTGTACAGATGTGTTCTACGGATCAGCTTGATCAGTCTTTTTCACACTGGATCTAGGAATCATGTGTGATTGATTCAGGAAATGTCAGAAGGTGGCTGATGGAACAAGCCACCAAAACAGTATCAAATATACATGCATCTTTCCATGCATGCAAACAAGAAAATTAGCAAGAAAGCACTCAAATCTGAACCTAAAGCTTTCCCTTTGTAAATGAAAACAGTGTGGGTGCATTACAAGATCATTAATTTTATCTGAGTTGTGTAGCCCTTGGACTATATAAAAGATCACTGGGCTAAGTGATCTTCAGGGTCCCTTCTGCACCCACACTTCTGCACCCACACAGTGCAGTGTGCTGGTTTGAGCTAATTGGAATATTTTAATAGAGAAAAAAAATTGTACTATAGGCTGTGAAGGAAAACAGTGGTGATGTCTACTTCACTCAGAGGCTTGCTGCGATGTTTAGAAGATAAGAGTCTCTCGATCTGGCAGTCTGGGTCATGAGGGACTTGCTTGCTGCTTGGGTCTTGGGCTAGCAGCTCTGGCTTCTCCTCTCTGTTGAATAACTTCACTAACCACTTTTCTTCTAATCCTCCCCGTCCGATCCTCCTTGCGCGTAAGCCAAACCTTGGGGTAAGATGTGGGAGTGGGGAGAAGGTAGAAGGGTGGTTGGGAGCCCCTCCTGGGGTCTCTGATTTCTGGGAGGGGAGTTGTGTGTCTGTATTACCTTAAACTTGTATATTTCTGCAAATATTCCTGTATATACTGTATATATTTGCTTGTATATTGTGCTGAGCTGTAAATATAGCTTCATCTCTTAACTTCCAGCCGGCTGAGAGTCTAGCCTGGGTCATTTTAAAGTGTAGGGGGGCAGGGAACTCCCAAACCGTCACATGCAGTATGCACTGGATTAATTGTAACTAACACTCAACATCTACAGTACAGATGTTTACACTGAGCTGGGCTCCCTGTGTTATCAGTGGGAAACAGGCCTTGCTAGGAGAGTAAGCCATGCTTGGGCTTTTGAGATTGGAAATATACTGAGAAATTGGTTCCATATATATTGCTAAGGAGGGTGAAGTCAAAGTAGCTTTTAGCCAGCAACTCCTCAGGTTCAATAACATACAGGACTGTGATCTTGTTTCCTTTGTACAGAAAACTTTTTGCTAACTTTAATGGCTACTTTTTCCTTGAGAAGATGCACAAGATACAATCCTTAGATTACAGGGGGAAATATGCAATTTCAATATGTCAGGAGTGTTCGGTTCCGCTTCAAGTGCCTTGTTAGAGGAAGAGAACTAAAACTCCCCTCTGCACATAACAAATGCAGTTTTAAGAGCAAGCACAGGGATCTCTAGTTAGAGCAAAGTGTGTATGTATTGTGCATTTGTATTGCAAGGTTTTGTTCTTTGCTGAGCAGCATGACCTATTTCCCAGCATCACATGATTTTTATATTGGAAAACACTTCTGTAAAGAAGTAGAATTAATTTTCCAGTGGGGAAAAAATGCAAATCTGATTTTCCTTAATTTTGCTCAATAGAAAAGCATAATGTTGCATTTCTTTTTGTCTATTTATTTATTTAAACTTCATATCCCTTTTGAAAGGTACATATGTGTAAAGCATATGCAAGTACTTATTTGCTGCTGCAAATATGTAGCTTCAATAAGTTTTATTAAAAAATTGTACAAGACATTAAGAAAATCAAAATTAAATTACACTTTGATGTAATGCAATTTAAAGTCCATCTCTCATCACAATGGCATTTAAGCACTTAGGCATGTGAAGTAAAGTATACAAAGGGAATGTAAGCTTCCTTCCGTGCCTCTCAGCTCATAGTGGTGACTGTTTTCTGCTGAAATTTTGCTTAGCTGCCTGAAGCTTTTTTCAACCATGCACATGGAGATGAAAATATAGGTAAGTCATCTCTGGCTAAAATGATCTGGCGTTCCTAAACCAGAGTTTCCCGTGCCCTAGTTATAAGCAACCCTGTCTATCACACTTTCTCAGTTCAGTCCTAATGGACACCAACATGAGAACTGAGAGAAGAGTGAGAGAAAAAAAAAATCAAGCTGTCATGGGGATATCAAAAGAGAGCTGTTTCTACAAACTCAACAACTTTTGGAAGCTGGTCCCTTAAAGCATGCACAGTCAGGCACTTCAAATCAGCAGTTCCTTCTGAAAGAGTTGTGATAAATGGAGTTAAACCAGCTGGCAGCCAGTCCAAGTGGGGTCCCCCATGGCTTGATATTGGAGCCAGCTGTGTTTAATACCTTTATAAATAACTTGGGTGAGGGGATCAAGGGCACCATCAGCAAGTTTGCAGGTGACACTAAATGGAGCAGGATGTTGATCTGCTTGCGGATAGGAAGGCTCTGCAGAGAGACCTGGACAGCTTAAATTGATGGCCTGAGGCCAACAGAATGACGTTGAACAAGACCATGTGCTGGATCCTGCACTTTGTTCACAACAACCCCAAGCAACACTACAGGTTTGGGGAAGAGTGGCTGGAAAGCAGCCCTGTGGGAAAGGATTTGGTGGTGCTGGTAGACAAACAGCTGAACATGAGCCAATAGCTTGGCCAGATGACCAAGAAGGCCAATGGCATCCTGGTCTGTATTGAAAACAGTGTGGCCAGCAGGAGTAGGGAAGTGATTGTGCCCCTGTACACAGCCCTGCTGAGATCACAGATCAATTACTGTGTTCAGTTCTGGGTCCCACAGTATAGGAAAGACATTGAGACCTGGAGCATATCCAGAGAAGAGTAATGAGACTAGCGAGGGATTTGGCAGGCATGACATGCAAGGAGCAGTGGAAGGAAATGGGGTTGTTTAGTCTGGAGAAGAGAAGGCTGAGGTGAGGTCTTCTCACTCTCTACAACTACCTGAAAGGAACTTGTAGTGAGGCTGCTGTTGGTCTCTTCTCCCAAGTAACTAGCAATTAGGATGAGAGGAAAAGGCCTTAAGTTGTGCCAGGGGAGGTTTAGATTGTACATTAGGAAAAAAAATCTTTACTGAGAGAGTAGTGAGGCATTGGAACAGGCTGCCCAGGGAGGTGGTGGAGTTGCCATCCCTGGCTCAAGAAGCTGTAGATGTGGTGCCTCTGGACGTAGTTTAATGGTCATGGTAGTTAGGTTATGGTTGGACTTGATCTTAAAGGTATTTTCCAGCCTTAGCGATTCTATGATTCTATGAATGCCTGCTATATACATATCTTTATCTTGCAATTTCTAGTCTAACATACTGGAAATATTCATAATTATGGGCATGCAATTTTTTTTTTTTTTAATGCTCATGTAATTCAAAAATTACTAAATGACAGATGATTACACCTTCCCAAAGGAAAAAGAAAACAAAACACGAACCCCACAACAACAACAAAACAAAAAACCAAACCACAAACAAACTAAACCGAAAAAGGCTTTATGGATTTAATAAATTCCATCTCTAATAGCAATTATTTTTCAGATCATTGTTAGAAAGCTGTGTGCATAGCACAGGTTTCTGTTAATTTTTCAGTATTGAAAATGCAACACTACCAAGAACACAACAAACCAGAGAATATTGTAGTAAAGATTATAAAGGCAATATTGCACATTTGGTAAACTAAGCAGATATTAATTTAGGTTGAGTTTGGTAGATGAATCCTGTCTTTCTTCTATCTTTTGTATCTTTGTATCTTTCCTGTGTCTTGTATCTTTTGTATCACATGCATATGAATGCATTTTATTGCATGTGGGTTTGATTAAAACTTCAAATTACTTCATTAGAGCTTTACATTTAGGATAGGATATGTCAACACTAATAACTCGCATCGTCGTTGCTATGTCATGCTGCCACTTATGCACCCAATGCTGTGATCAGCACCTGCCAGAGTGCCCCTGAATTTTCCAGTATGGATGAGATCCAGTTCAGCAGGAGCTTCAAGTCTCCTTGATCCTTCAGCATCTGACGTACAACAGTTTGTGCTGTACCTGTTGTAGAAAACTGCAAATGGTTTCTCAGTTTCTCTGCTCACTGTGCTCACAGTTAATCCAGACTTCACTGCAGATGATGGGAAGTTATGAGGGGCTGCCTTTGGACTGAGGTGTTGAACGTGACTCAGACACAGCTCAGTACTGAAAACTAGCATGCAAATGTCCTGCAGTGATTTCTAACGGTTTGAGAAACCAGAATGAGATGCTGGGAAAGGGAGGCTATAGCAGGTGCAATGAGTACAAAATAGTTACATTTCAAAAACTGAGGTAGTCTCTTCAGGTGGATGGAAACTGTTTCCTAATTCTATGCACTTTTCCAGAAAAATTGACTAGTGAAGATCAATGTAAGAGACGTTCTTCCCAGCAGACCCTGCAGACCTGCTGGGGTGATATGAAATGGCTGCTTTCCTGATAGTCTTGAGTAAGATTTCAACCACTTTGATATGTTAAGTGGGTTTTGCTCAGAAGAAAAGGTTAGTACTGCTTTATTTGAAATCTTGCTTCCTGCACATAGCAAATGTTGCTTCTGTGGAAGAGCTCATTTTAATCCTGGGGATGATAATGGACAAATATCAGGACAGTTGCTCTCAGTTTCACCTCAGAGATAATGATCAGCACTTCACAGAGCTCTCCTACCAGCTGAGAAAGAGAAGATGCTATTTGCCAGTTAGATGTCAGAACACAGCTGAGCAGGAAGGTGTAAATTGATTTATTGGCAAACTTTATAGGTGCTACCTTTTGGGAATATTCCCCCCCACACACTGCTTCTGTATTCACTATTTTTATGCCCAGCATTTGAATATATTTTATTTTCATTCACTTTTTCTTCTTTATCTATCTCATGTTAAAATACTCTGTGAATGCACCATCCTTTCAGATTTTGATTATTTAATTGCTACATGCACAGCACTCTCACTGGACACTATAAGCACACTGCAAATCAGGACTGCCAGTATATAAATAAAAAATTAGGGAACTTATACTTTGCTGTAGTTAAAATTCAGACAGACCAGAAACGGGTCAGGCAAGCTTAATTGTCTTCCTGACAGTGATACAATCTGAAAATTCTTCTGACTGAAGAAATTATGTCATGCTCCATTTTGGCAATCAAACCGTCATAAGCTGCTTCCATTAGATCATTTCCTTGAATGAGCTGTTTCTTATGTGGAAATAGATTTGTGAGTTATACTAAAAGTTCACACAGATTCAGAAATGGAAGCCATGCTCTATGTGCACCCTTGTGCAAACAGAAGCTGCAGAAAAATAAACTGTGTACTGCCAGTGTGGGAAATGAAGACAAGCAGGAGGCTCATTTCCTCTTAGAGGAATGCTGAATTGCCTTTGCCTTGTATGCGAGGGATGGAAATCACCTGCAATGTTCTCCAGGAAGCCACAGAGGATGCTGTAACTGGCAGCCTACTATAAAGCCACACCAGCACAGGAGACCAGCCAAAGGTTTTGTGATTGGCTAAGCTGACATGGGCTGAGCAGCATTAGGTAAGGCTGATCAGAAGTACAAGTGAGAGGCTGTGCTGGAGGAGACAGAAGAAAAAGCGGTATAAACATCTGACCCAAGAGCAGCCTCTCTGCCGTACACTAGAACTCACATACAACTGGAAACCAGCAATGAATTCTGCAGTGATAGCACAAGCACAACAATTAAGGGATTTAATGGCATTTCAAGTAAACCTAGGACATGAATATTTAGGTTTTACTTGTGTGTACTTTTCTAAAGTAGGTCGACTTACCATGTTCTGAATGTTGCATACCACAGCTGAAAAAGGGCAACATTTAGAAACTAAGTAACTCTTAGATCCATTTCGTGTAACAGCTCTCTCAACTGCCGAGAGTAGTATTTGCTTTACTGTAATGACCCAGCGAGTACTATGACCACTGCCTTTTCATGTTACTCCCTAACGTTAGTCTTCCTGAAATCCTTATTCTAGAGCCAAATAGAACTGGTTTTCTGAGGTAATGAACATATGTAATCTTGGAGAAAAAAACAATTGGGAGAATCGCAAGCACTCACCATCCTTAAAAGTAAACCAATTTACTTAGTGGCGTCAGTGAAGTGGTTGAAGGAAAATGCCAGATACTGGTATTTGAAAATGCTGTTCCAATGTTGAAAAATGTTATATAAAACTTTCAAACTTCAGTTTGACAGTTCCTCATTTGACACCCAAGAAAGGAGAGGAAGACCTCCCTACCTCTACTCATTATCACTCAGAAAAACCTCATCAAGATGAATTTCTCTCAGCCGTATAGCTGCTGCAGTACTCGCATGTAGCGCTGTCATATAACCTCAGAACAAGTAAGACGTCAAAGAATTCAGGACTTACTCTGAAAAATCGATTAAATTTGTGTTCCTTCGGTATGCCCTGACTCACTTCTTTACAGTGCATGCTGGAACAGTCTGTGGTGTTACATATATGTTACACTTGTTTTAAACCAAATCACCCAGCTGAGATCCTGCTCCTTTCATGAACAGCTTCAAACAAGTTCAGTCCTTGGCAGGCCATCCAATTTACTGCATGTGGAGCACCATCCCTATGGCCGAGAGCCCCAGCTTCATTGCTTTTTTCATCATTTGGACACGGGTTTGTAGATTTATTTAGCGTCAGCGTTGTATAGAGACTTCCTGCGTTACTGAGAATTTCAGTTAGTGATTCTTTATGGTGCCATCTTCTTTCACATAGATCCCTGGACCATTGTCTAAGTAGCTGGGGGCTTCACTTACTCCCCCGGACACCAGCCGCCCGCTGACAGCCCCGAGACGGAAGCATTGGGCTTCGGCCGGCTCCGACGGGGCCGGGGCAGGTCCCTGCACCTCTCTGCGGCAGCGGTCGTGGGACGCTTTGCCCGATGGGCAGGATACAGACCGCGCTCCCTGAGGGCAGCCAGCGGAAAAGTGAGCCGTGGCTCCGCCGAGCGCCGCGTCCGAGAGAGGCGGCCCTCACTCCTCACGGAGGGGCCGGGGGCAGGCGTCACCGCCCCCTGAGGCGGGGCAGTAGGCTTTCACCCGCCGTGAGCGGCGTTTCGGTCCCGTCCGAACTGTGCGGACGCCGTGGTGCTGCACTC